>JACEGR010003285.1:0-108270 GCA_014170235.1 Listronotus bonariensis
AAGAAATAACAAGCAGTTAGGATCTTTAGCTCTTTTTCATTCCTGTATAATGATTTCGACTGCCTGTCAAAAATACTTAGTTTTTACAAGTATTTGATGCACGAACCTAGGTTCGCTTATTTTTCGCACTGTCGACAAAGGGCGTAATGGAACCTTTGGCTAGTGTGAAAATCTGCATAGCCAGATCGCACAGTGTTCGACGGATGCTACCTTGCAATGCAAAGAAATAACAAGCAGTAAGGATCTTTAGCTCTTTTTTATTCCTGTATAATGATTTCGACTGCCTGTCAAAAATACTTATTTTTTACAAGCATTTGATGCACGAACCTACGTTCGCTTATTTTTTCGCACTGTCGACAAAGAGCGTGATGGACCCTTTGGCTAGTGTGAAAATCTGCATAGCCAGATCGGACAGTGTTCGATGGATGCTACCTTGCAATGCAAAGAAATAACAGGCAGTTAGGATCTTTAGTTCTTTTTCATTCATGTGTAATGATTTGCAAAAATACTTATTTTTACAAGTATTTGATGCGCGGACCTAGGTTCGCTTATTTTTTTGCACTGTCGACAAAGGGTGTGATGGAACCTTTGGCTAGTGTGAAAATCTGCATAGCCAGATCGGACAGAGTTCGACGGATGCTACCTTGCAATGCAAAGAAATAACAGGCAGTAAGGATCTTTAGCTCTTTTTCATTCCTGTGTAATGATTTGCAAAAATACTTATTTTTACAAGTATTTGATGCACGGACCTAGGTTCGCTTATTTTTCGCACTGTCGACAAAGGGTGTGATGGAACCTTTGGCTAGTGTGAAAATCTGCATAGGCAGATCGCACAGTGTTCGATGGATGCTACCTTGCAATGCAAAGAAATATCAGGCAGTAAGGATCTTTAGCTCTTTTTCATTCCTGTGTAATGATTTGCAAAAATACTTATTTTTACAAGTATTTGATGCACGGACCTAGGTTCGCTTATTTTTTCGCACTGTCGACAAAGGGTGTGATGGAACCTTTGGCTAGTGTGAAAATCTGCATAGCCAGATCCGACAGTGTTCGACGGATGCCACCTTACAATGCAAGAAAATAACAAGCAGTAAGGATCTTTAGCTCTTTTCATTCCTGTATAATGATTTTGACTGCCTGTCAAAAAATACTTAGTTTTTACAAGTATTTGATGCAGGGACCTAGGTTTGCTTATTTTTTGGCACTGTTGACAAAAGGTGTAATGGAACCTTTGGCTAGTGTGAAAATCTGCATAGCCAGATCGCACAGTGTTCGACAGGTGCTACCTTGCAATGCAAAGAAATAACAGGCAGTAAGGATCTTTAGCTCTTGTTTATTCCTGTATAATGATTTCGACTGCATGTCAAAAAATACTTAGTTTTTCAAGTATTTGATGCACGGACCTAGGTTGGCTTATTTTTTCGCACTGTCGACAAAGGGTGTGATGGAACCTTTGGCTAGTGTGAAAATCTGCATAGCCAGATCGGACAGTGTTCGACGGATGCTACCTTGCAATGCAAAGAAATAACAAGCAGTAAGGATCTTTAGCTCTTTTTCATTCCTGTATAATGATTTCGACTGCCTGTCAAAAATACTTATTTTTTACAAGTATTTGATGCACGAACCTAGGTTCGCTTATTTTTTCGCACTGTCGACAAAGAGCGTGATGGAACCTTTGGCTAGTGTGAAAATCTGCATAGCCAGATCGGACAGTGTTCGACGGATGCTACCTTGCAATGCAAAGAAATAACAAGCAGTTAGGATCTTTAGCTCTTTTTATTCCTGTATAATGATTTCGACTGCCTGTCAAAAATACTTATTTTTTACAAGCATTTGATGCACGAACCTACGTTCGCTTATTTTTTCGCACTGTCGACAAAGAGCGTGATGGACCCTTTGGCTAGTGTGAAAATCTGCATAGCCAGATCGCACAGTGTTCGATGGATGCTACCTTGCAATGCAAAGAAATAACAGGCAGTTAGGATCTTTAGTTCTTTTTCATTCATGTGTAATGATTTGCAAAAATACTTATTTTTACAAGTATTTGATGCGCGGACCTAGGTTCGCTTATTTTTTGCACTGTCGACAAAGGGTGTGATGGAACCTTTGGCTAGTGTGAAAATCTGCATAGCCAGATCGGACAGAGTTCGACGGATGCTACCTTGCAATGCAAAGAAATAACAGGCAGTAAGGATCTTTAGCTCTTTTTCATTCCTGTGTAATGATTTGCAAAAATACTTATTTTTACAAGTATTTGATGCACGGACCTAGGTTCGCTTATTTTTCGCACTGTCGACAAAGGGTGTGATGGAACCTTTGGCTAGTGTGAAAATCTGCATAGGCAGATCGCACAGTGTTCGATGGATGCTACCTTGCAATGCAAAGAAATATCAGGCAGTAAGGATCTTTAGCTCTTTTTCATTCCTGTGTAATGATTTGCAAAAATACTTATTTTTACAAGTATTTGATGCACGGACCTAGGTTCGCTTATTTTTTCGCACTGTCGACAAAGGGTGTGATGGAACCTTTGGCTAGTGTGAAAATCTGCATAGCCAGATCCGACAGTGTTCGACGGATGCCACCTTACAATGCAAGAAAATAACAAGCAGTAAGGATCTTTAGCTCTTTTCATTCCTGTATAATGATTTTGACTGCCTGTCAAAAAATACTTAGTTTTTACAAGTATTTGATGCAGGGACCTAGGTTTGCTTATTTTTTGGCACTGTTGACAAAGGTGTAATGGAACCTTTGGCTAGTGTGAAAATCTGCATAGCCAGATCGCACAGTGTTCGACGGGTGCTACCTTGCAATGCAAAGAAATAACAGGCAGTAAGGATCTTTAGCTCTTGTTTATTCCTGTATAATGATTTCGACTGCATGTCAAAAAATACTTAGTTTTTCAAGTATTTGATGCACGGACCTAGGTTGGCTTATTTTTTCGCACTGTCGACAAAGGGTGTGATGGAACCTTTGGCTAGTGTGAAAATCTGCATAGCCAGATCGGACAGTGTTCGACGGATGCTACCTTGCAATGCAAAGAAATAACAAGCAGTTAGGATCTTTAGCTCTTTTTTATTCCTGTATAATGATTTCGACTGCCTGTCAAAAATACTTATTTTTTACAAGCATTTGATGCACGAACCTACGTTCGCTTATTTTTCGCACTGTCGACAAAGAGCGTGATGGACCCTTTGGCTAGTGTGAAAATCTGCATAGCCAGATCGGACAGTGTTCGACGGATGCTACCTTGCATTGCAAAGAAATAACAAGCAGTTAGGATCTTTAGCTCTTTTTATTCCTGTATAATGATTTCGACTGCCTGTCAAAAATACTTATTTTTTACAAGCATTTGATGCACGAACCTACGTTCGCTTATTTTTCGCACTGTCGACAAAGAGCGTGATGGACCCTTTGGCTAGTGTGAAAATCTGCATAGCCAGATCGCACAGTGTTCGATGGATGCTACCTTGCAATGCAAAGAAATAACAGGCAGTTAGGATCTTTAGTTCTTTTTCATTCATGTGTAATGATTTGCAAAAATACTTATTTTTACAAGTATTTGATGCGCGGACCTAGGTTCGCTTATTTTTTGCACTGTCGACAAAGGGTGTGATGGAACCTTTGGCTAGTGTGAAAATCTGCATAGCCAGATCGGACAGAGTTCGACGGATGCTACCTTGCAATGCAAAGAAATAACAGGCAGTAAGGATCTTTAGCTCTTTTTCATTCCTGTGTAATGATTTGCAAAAATACTTATTTTTACAAGTATTTGATGCACGGACCTAGGTTCGCTTATTTTTCGCACTGTCGACAAAGGGTGTGATGGAACCTTTGGCTAGTGTGAAAATCTGCATAGGCAGATCGCACAGTGTTCGATGGATGCTACCTTGCAATGCAAAGAAATATCAGGCAGTAAGGATCTTTAGCTCTTTTTCATTCCTGTGTAATGATTTGCAAAAATACTTATTTTTACAAGTATTTGATGCACGGACCTAGGTTCGCTTATTTTTTCGCACTGTCGACAAAGGGTGTGATGGAACCTTTGGCTAGTGTGAAAATCTGCATAGCCAGATCCGACAGTGTTCGACGGATGCCACCTTACAATGCAAGAAAATAACAAGCAGTAAGGATCTTTAGCTCTTTTCATTCCTGTATAATGATTTTGACTGCCTGTCAAAAAATACTTAGTTTTTACAAGTATTTGATGCAGGGACCTAGGTTTGCTTATTTTTTGGCACTGTTGACAAAGGTGTAATGGAACCTTTGGCTAGTGTGAAAATCTGCATAGCCAGATCGCACAGTGTTCGACGGGTGCTACCTTGCAATGCAAAAGAAATAACAGGCAGTAAGGATCTTTAGCTCTTGTTTATTCCTGTATAATGATTTCGACTGCATGTCAAAAAATACTTAGTTTTTTCAAGTATTTGATGCACGGACCTAGGTTGGCTTATTTTTTCGCACTGTCGACAAAGGGTGTGATGGAACCTTTGGCTAGTGTGAAAATCTGCATAGCCAGATCGGACAGTGTTCGACGGATGCTACCTTGCAATGCAAAGAAATAACAAGCAGTAAGGATCTTTAGCTCTTTTTCATTCCTGTATAATGATTTCGACTGCCTGTCAAAAATACTTATTTTTTACAAGCATTTGATGCACGAACCTACGTTCGCTTATTTTTCGCACTGTCGACAAAGAGCGTGATGGACCCTTTGGCTAGTGTGAAAATCTGCATAGCCAGATCGGACAGTGTTCGACGGATGCTACCTTGCAATGCAAAGAAATAACAAGCAGTTAGGATCTTTAGCTCTTTTTATTCCTGTATAATGATTTCGACTGCCTGTCAAAAATACTTATTTTTTACAAGCATTTGATGCACGAACCTACGTTCGCTTATTTTTCGCACTGTCGACAAAGAGCGTGATGGACCCTTTGGCTAGTGTGAAAATCTGCATAGCCAGATCGCACAGTGTTCGATGGATGCTACCTTGCAATGCAAAGAAATAACAGGCAGTTAGGATCTTTAGTTCTTTTTCATTCATGTGTAATGATTTGCAAAAATACTTATTTTTACAAGTATTTGATGCGCGGACCTAGGTTCGCTTATTTTTTGCACTGTCGACAAAGGGTGTGATGGAACCTTTGGCTAGTGTGAAAATCTGCATAGCCAGATCGGACAGAGTTCGACGGATGCTACCTTGCAATGCAAAGAAATAACAGGCAGTAAGGATCTTTAGCTCTTTTTCATTCCTGTGTAATGATTTGCAAAAATACTTATTTTTACAAGTATTTGATGCACGGACCTAGGTTCGCTTATTTTTCGCACTGTCGACAAAGGGTGTGATGGAACCTTTGGCTAGTGTGAAAATCTGCATAGGCAGATCGCACAGTGTTCGATGGATGCTACCTTGCAATGCAAAGAAATATCAGGCAGTAAGGATCTTTAGCTCTTTTTCATTCCTGTGTAATGATTTGCAAAAAATACTTATTTTTACAAGTATTTGATGCACGGACCTAGGTTCGCTTATTTTTTCGCACTGTCGACAAAGGGTGTGATGGAACCTTTGGCTAGTGTGAAAATCTGCATAGCCAGATCCGACAGTGTTCGACGGATGCCACCTTACAATGCAAGAAAATAACAAGCAGTAAGGATCTTTAGCTCTTTTCATTCCTGTATAATGATTTTGACTGCCTGTCAAAAAATACTTAGTTTTTACAAGTATTTGATGCACGGACCTAGGTTTGCTTATTTTTTGGCACTGTTGACAAAGGTGTAATGGAACCTTTGGCTAGTGTGAAAATCTGCATAGCCAGATCGCACAGTGTTCGACGGGTGCTACCTTGCAATGCAAAGAAATAACAGGCAGTAAGGATCTTTAGCTCTTGTTTATTCCTGTATAATGATTTCGACTGCATGTCAAAAAATACTTAGTTTTTACAAGTATTTGATGCACGGACCTAGGTTGGCTTATTTTTTCGCACTGTCGACAAAGGGTGTGATGGAACCTTTGGCTAGTGTGAAAATCTGCATAGCCAGATCGGACAGTGTTCGACGGATGCCACCTTACAATGCAAAGAAAATAACAAGCAGTAAGGATCTTTAGCTCTTTTTCATTCCTGTATAATGATTTCGACTGCCTGTCAAAAATACTTATTTTTACAAGTATTTGATGCACGGATCTAGGTTCGCTTATTTTTTCGCACTGTCGACAAAGAGTGTGATGGAACCTTTGGCTAGTGTGAAAATCTGCATAGCCAGATCGCACAGTGTTCGACGGATGCCACCTTACAATGCAAAAAAATAACAAGCAGTAAGGATCTTTAGCTCTTTTTCATTCCTGTATAATGATTTCGACTGCCTGTCAAAAATACTTAGTTTTTACAAGTATTTGATGCACGGACCTAGGTTCGCTTATTTTTTCGCACTGTCGACAAAGGGTGTGATGGAACCTTTGGCTAGTGTGAAAATCTGCATAGCCAGATCGCACAGTGTTCGACGGATGCCACCTTACAATGCAAGAAAATAACAAGCAGTAAGGATCTTTAGCTCTTTTTCATTCCTGTATAATGATTTCGACTGCCTGTCAAAAAATACTTAGTTTTTACAAGTATTTGATGCACGGACCTAGGTTTGCTTATTTTTTCGCACTGTCGACAAAGGGTGTGATGGAACCTTTGGCTAGTGTGAAAATCTGCATAGCCAGATCGGACAGTGTTCGACGGATGCCACCTTACAATGCAAGAAAATAACAAGCAGTAAGGATATTTAGCTCTTTTTCAATCCTATATAATGATTTTGCAAAAATACTTATTTTTACAAGTACTTGATGCACGGACCTAGGTTTGCTTATTTTTCTGCACTGTTGACAAAGGGTGTGATGGAACCTTTGGCTAGTGTGAAAATCTGCATAGCCAGATCGGACATTGTTCGACGGATGCTACCTTGCATTGCAAAGAAATAACAAGCAGTTAGGATCTTTAGCTCTTTTTCATTCCTGTATAATGATTTCGACTGCCTGTCAAAAAATACTTAGTTTTTACAAGTATTTGATGCACGGACCTAGGTTTGCTTATTTTTCGCACTGTCGACAAAGGGTGTGATGGAACCTTTGGCTAGTGTGAAAATCTGCATAGCTAGATCGGACAGTGTTCGACGGATGCCACCTTACAATGCAAGAAAATAACAAGCAGTAAGGATATTTAGCTCTTTTTCAATCCTATATAATGATTTGCAAAAATACTTATTTTTACAAGTATTTGATGCACGGACCTAGGTTTGCTTATTTTTTCGCACTGTTGACAAAGGGTGTGATGGAACCTTTTTCATTCCTGTATAATGATTTCGACTGCCTGTTAAAAATACTTAGATTTTACAAGTATTTGATGCACGGATCTAGGTTCGTTTATTTTTTCGCACTGTCGACAAAAGGTGTGATGGAACCTTTGGCTAGTGTGAAAATCTGCATAGCCAGATCGGACAGTGTTCGACGGATGCTACCTTGCATTGCAAAGAAATAACAAGCAGTTAGGATCTTTAGCTCTTTTTATTCCTGTATAATGATTTCGACTGCCTGTTAAAAAATACTTAGTTTTTACAAGTATTTGATGCACGGATCTAGGTTCGTTTATTTTTTCGCACTGTCGACAAAGGGTGTAATGGAACCTTTGGCTAGTGTGAAAATCTGCATAGCCAGACCGGGCAGTGTTCGACGGATGCTACCTTGCAATGCAAAAGAAATATCAAGTAGTAAGTAGCTTTAGCTTTCTTTCATTTCTGTATAATGATTTCGACTATTTGTCAAAAATACTTATTTTTTCAAGTATTCGTCTTCTATTTGGTTAATTTACAACGATACATTTAAAGTTGAACTATTAGAACACTTTTCACAATTCGATAATCGCATTTGGTAAGTATCGCTAAACGCGAGCCTCCCGGCGTTTGATAGGCCAATTTCGCGCCATTGGAAGTAAAATCTGTCCAAGTAGAGTATGTTTGTCTATGGTATAACGAACTCCAAACATAAGTGAAAAGGGAAATGCCTTCGAAAAACATGATTTAGATTTAAAGACAAATAGGTATAATAGGAAAACGATGTGAGTCCACCGATTTTTATCAATATTTTTCTTATTGTGTCGTATTTAACCAACAATTTATTTTATAATTACAAAAAGCAAGTGCGCTGGTGTTTTATTTTTTGTCTGGCTTGGATTTCTAGTTACAGAAATTAACGAAATAGTAGTTCAACCACACTATTAAAATTTGTGACACTATGTAGAGGAGGTCCAGGTTGAAAATCTTTATACAAATGTTGTTTTAGCTGGTAGACTTCGATCAGGAAAGCGTTCTTCGTAAATACAGACGAATTTGCAGACTAGACTCTTCAGAACTGCAATGAGCCTCTCTGTAAATAAAATCATATCGTGATACGTTATATATACATCTCGTTTCGTATCAAAATGCAAGCACTAATACAGTAATACATACTAAGAATTAAATATGATATCAATTCGGGTAAACATTATTTGCATTAATGGATTTTAAAAACTATCAAATAATTTCTTTCCCAATGTAAGTATTTTTTTGCCTACCGACAGGATGTCACATACGACCTTGTCAATTGTGTCAGGGATATTGTTTGTCTGTTTTTATATGATTTATTGACACATTTCACACTATTAGACATATGATTTTAAATAATTAAGGTGCAAAATCAAATTTATTTTATGACTAAAAAGATATAAGGTTAGCTTTTTTTCTCTGAAATGACTGATTTTTGGACCTAGGATTATAAAGAACTCTTTGCTTAGAATAATGCATGGTATCACCTCTGAAGTTAGAAACATTATTTCCTAACACCCTGTATACATTGTGTCTACGTAAGTTGGCGTCATATGGAAAACTTTTTATTGATAATTTTAAGAAAACAGTTATTCTTCATAAAAAACTCTGCATGGTCCGAAACCAAAAATCTACCATCAAATATCAAACTGTATTAGTCATCTACGAGGTTTGGCCAAAAAGTAATTTTCGCTGAAGACTAAAGTACTAGTATTTTTGCTAATATCAAAAATTGTTAAAAAAGATGTTTAAGAATTAAAAAATACTTTTAAATACTCCATTTTGTTTATTTACAAAAAAAATCTGCGCTAGTGGTGAAAATTAAGGTTAGTACATCAGTGCAATGCATTTCTTGATTATAAAATGTATAGAACATTTTAAGTGGACTTTTTAAATTAAGTGTTATCAAAACAAAAAGAATAACCAATGCACTAATGAACAAATTTAAATTTTCTCGATTTTTGCTGGAAAAATAATTTAAGATTTTTTTTATAAATATGCAAAACTGCATATATAAAAGTAACTTTTAATTCTTCCTTTTATTTTGTCTTTTCTCTTTTTATAAACATTTGTGATATTAGTAAAAATGCAGGTACTTTACTCCTAAGCAAAAATTAAATTTTTGGCCAAACCTCGTAGATGACTGAAACAATTTCATATCTGATGATTGGATTTTAGGTTTTGGTCCATGCAGATTTTTTATAAAGAACTACTTCTTTTTGGTAAAATTAATAATAAAAAGATTTCTATATGACATTAACTAACGACGACACACTATATGATCTAAAACTATATCTTCAGTTAAAAGTAAATTGTAAAAGTAATTTGTCAAGGCGGGAACGTCTGTAAAACGTTTATGATCCGTGTCGCAGCGAGCCAACTGCGAGAGCAAGAGGTCAAACAATTTATTCGGAAACTAGTTTTCAACTTTGGGCAACTCAAACAGGTAAACTGGACACAATAAATTTAAACTTTTTCATCCGCGGACAATAAAATATTTAACCGCAAAGCATAGCCTTAACGACGCGACACAATAATGTTCTTGAAATATACAGGAAAATACGTGTATTAAATATATATATATATATTTTTAATTTGTATCTTTAAAGAAAAAGAGAGTCCCACTGCAGCAATTTATTGGAGTATGGTGGTGGTAAAATTTGTGGTCAAAAACGTACATTTTTATTTAAAAAATTTGACGACATAGTCAATATTAATTGATTTAACTCAATGCCACAATAAAATAAAACATAAAAAGAATATTGTGTAAAAGTTTTGTTCAAATTTTTTAAAAAATACGGCAATGACAGCACTTATTCGGAAGCGTCTCGAAAAAAGGTGAATTGCAGTGGCCATTGACCATTGACCTTGGTGCTGGATCATGTGAAATCAAAAAAATATATATTTTGTTTGTTAGATAGTTGTTTTCTCCAGGTAACGCTCAATTTTTCACTTCTTGGGAGCACATTATAGTGAAAAACACAATATTTAGGAAAAATATCAACCCAGTTATTTTTATTAAAATTAAAAATATTAAGAAATAGTGGTAAAAATTTCAAAGAGATCGGTGCAGTAGTTTTGAAGTTATGATGGTCACCGACTTTTAAAACGTGAGTTGTGGAGAAAGAGCTTTAAACTTCGTAAGCTTCATACATAAGAGTCATGGATCAGGTGGTTACTTAAACCTTTGTATCTTCGTTAATTTTGTCTTGATTTAGCTTAAATTTTACACAATATTATTAAAATGTGCTTCATTTAAAAAAAATACAAAAGAAAATTTAAAAACCTACTCCCCCTTAAATGATCATCTGAGAGTGCTTCATTTTATTTAGGCCTGGGTCGTCAACCAATAATATATCAAACCCAAGGGTAATACATTTAGCAAGTATGCTCATTTTTATACAAGCCTGTATGCCTAATTTTGTGATAAAAGAGTTTCCATATTTTTTTTTTTTTTTTTGGATAGTATTGGTAGCTTGTAGAAATTTCGTCGTTAAAAGAGAATGTTGGTGGTAGCTAGGGTTTTTTGCCATTATCAAAATAAAAATATTTACTTCTCCCACCCCAAAAGCAATAAACACTGCGACAAGATTTGTCCAAAATCTCGTTCGCAGCTGATGTCGGGCAACACATGCATTTGAGCATGTTGTAGGATGATAAGCTAATAAATATTTTAAAAGGTTTATATGGTAAATGCATATACACAGCATTTACATTTTTGTGTGTTTTTTTTGTTTTCTCACCCTTTCAGGTTTCGACTATCGCCCCCTCTAGGTGGTGCACTGTAGCCTTAAGGTTCATTGTGCCCTGACCCCTACTCCTTCTTATTCACACACCATTCATTACATAACTTGGATAGTTGCTGCTCGGTCGATTATGCCCAAGCAGAACACCGCGTGCGTTTACCCAAAACCAACAACGGCCCGGTCACCCAACCAAGTTATGGTCGCGCTCCTCGCTGTTTAACTCCTGTGATCGAGAAGGCAGACCCGCGGAAGCAAGCCACAAGCGCGATGGCATTTACATTACTTAGCATGTTGCATGTTCCGTGTTTTATGTATCATTGGTTGACAATCCGCCTGACGTAACACAAATTATAGGTAATAAATACAGCTGCCAAATGTCTTTGCCGCACCTACTGACTTGATGCTTTTGTTTCGTGTTTTTGTTCTTGCGTTTCTTTTTTTATATTTAATATATATATATATATATATATATATATATATATATATATATATATATATATATATATATATATATATATATATATATAAATACAAAATTTGCTTTAATATGCTATATATATATATATATATATATATATATATATATATATATATATATATATATATATATATACAGACACGTCCACGCTACTGAGAAAAATAAGCAGGGAACTGATGACATTTACTACTGTCCGCTTCGATTGATAAACGTATCCGCATGATTAACCGAACGAGATCTCGATTTTTAATCATAGATAACCCTTATTTAGATCCGCAGTGGCAAGAAGCATTTTTCGGATTTTTACGACCTCGCGCAGTAAACAAATCGAGAGTGGACGAACATGCGCACTGGGAGAATACAACTGACTGTGACGCTCATTAGCTACCGTACTCCGAACGAGAAACCAAGACAAGGCGTCGTAAATTCTTTCCGATAATGCGGATAGCCTAATTGGCGCCTGCGCGTCAAACCTCGGGGATGAGTGGATCCAGGCAAACACATTTTTTGCCCATGAAAAGTAACTTTTGTTTCGCGCAGGTAATAACATTGCCAATCTATCAAGATCAGTGTTTGTAAAAAAACACAATTTTATCGCATTGTTTTTGCGAGTTTTGTTTACACTCGCTCGAGTTAGGCAAATGTCAGTCAATTCACTTAAGTCTTTTTTGTGTTATTACTATGCTGGACCTGTCTGTATAACTATATAAAATCCGTCAAAATTCGACGGTTCATCTGCCTCTCTATAACAATTTTATTAGCATAATAATATATATAGATGAAGTTTCTCAAACTATTACCCATATAGTCTTGGAGGCATTTATTTTAGTTGTAAAGCGTATATAACAAAACGAGTTGCCTCTCACACGTACGTATTAATTGAGCTGTACAATTTCAATATATCCATATAAATAGAAGCAATTCAAGCTCACAATGTGACTAAATTGAATATTATATAATGCAAACGAAAATTGAATAATAAAATAGGGAGCAGGGTGGGGGTCAGGTGGCAAATGTAACCCTCTAATTTCGCTTGAGGGACGGAGCCATTGTAAAGAACCCTAATTTATACATTTAATATATTTGGCATTTAAAAGCAATTACGTTGTATGTTTTGGAGTTTTAAGAATAGGGATGTATGGAACGGAACTCGTCTACACTTTCTGCTAATATTTTTTAAAGTTATGAAATTACATTTGTGTATTTTTTATTGCAGTGTAACTTACTTTATATACAAGGTGTCTCACGGTCAATGGTACATTAGATGTGTACGGAAAACGGAACATTGGATTTTTTGAAAACTTGGCAACATAGGTAATGGCTTGTGATCTAGCGATCTAAAACATTTTTAACGATGCAGAGTTGCCGCTTATACCAAAAAGTGGCATCAACTTTGAGATTTCAAATGGAACAGTCTATATATTTTGGTATTTTTTGATTTGCCACTACTTTCTGAATATTTTTGTTTATTATTCTATACCTATCTGTAATGGTTTTCAAGAAAATAATTATTTTTACATTTTTGTTCAAAACATGCCTCTAAATAAAAAGCTTTTATTTCTCTATCTGCATTCGTAGATACTGGAAATATTGGGCGTAGCATCTCATGGTCATCTACATTGATTTTGTATGGAGAAATTTGTTTTGAATTTTACAGGGTCGCTTAAAATTTGTTATTTTACCTCTAGATATAATAATGGTAAAAGTATTTTTTTCCAAACTGGAACACCCTGTATATTATCAAAGAATCTGAAGAACCATCAAAAACCTTTTAAAATGATAATATACTGTTCATATACCTAATTGCTATGGTTTCGGAGATAAAAGCAAGTTTGTTTAAAAATTGAAATTTACCATAATAAGTATTTATCAAAGAAAGCCATGAAATGTCATGTCACACTAATTGTCAAATAATCATATTGTTATTCTTAGTCATGACATTTCATAGCTATCTTTGATTAAATACTATTATGTTAAATTTTAATTTTTAAAGAAACTTGCTTTTATCTCCGGAACCATAGCATTTAGGTATAGGAACATAATGTATAATTTTTAAAGGTTTTTGATGGTCCTTCAGATTCTTTGTTCCATTAAAAAAATGACTTTTTACCATTTTTTATATCTAGAGGCAAAATCACGAATTTTAAGCAACCCTGTATAATTCAAAACAAATTTCTTCATCCAAAATCAATGAAGAGGACATTGAGATGCTACATCCAAAATTTTAAGTGTCTACAAATGCAGATAGAGTCATAAAAGCTTTTTATTTAGAGACAAGTTTTAAACAGAAAATATGGAAATAATTATTTACTTGAAAACCGTTAAAGATAGGTATAGAGTAATATTGGGCAAACATATTTAGAAAGTAGTGGTGGATCAAAAATTACCAAAATATATAGGGTCTTACATTTGAAATTTCAATAGATACCCCATTTTGGTATAAGCGGCAACGCTGCATCATTAAAAATATTTTAGATCGTTAGATCACAAGCCATTACCTATGTTGCCAAATTTTCAAAAAAATCCAATCTTCCGTTGTCCGTAAACGTCTAATGTACCATCGACCGTGAGACACCCTGTATAGTGGGTTAGTTAAAAGTATCGTAACTTATAAATTTATTTGAAACCGCTTTAAATATATTTACCAAATTTGGTAGTACTTGAGGTGTTTTGAACATGTCGAATTAAATGGTGATATCGGTACTGTTGCCAAACTTTCCAGTTTTGTGTTACATGTTTTTTTTTCATTTCTTAAATGGAATGCCCAATTTATTTTTGCTGCATTAAATTGGGCGGATTAAATTATAGCAACATTACAAATTTTTAAAATTATTTCTTTAGTAGTTGCTGACATATGATACACTTCACTTTACGTTAGCGCCTAAATATAGATGTATTTAAAACCACTTAAGCTGTGTTTACAAAACTTGGAATTTGGGAGTTTTTAGACATGTCTAATTGGACAGTAATAATAGCATTGTAGCCAAATTTTAATAAAAATGCGATGTTGTCATATCTTGGTAACTGGTAAAAATTAAATTTTGAAAATTTGTGATCCTACCAAAGATGATACCCACTAATAAATAAATGAAATTATAGTAATTTATTCCGACAGTCGAAAAGCCATTAGGGCGATCAGTTTTGGTAATATTAGCTCCAAGCTGGTGCATGACTGTATCGTTGCCCTGGAAGACGTATGCGTAGGTGTCCAACAAGATCAAAAGTTGATAAGCTGACAAAGAAGGTTGCTGGTAGGGCAATGGGATGTCTCGAACTATATTGTGACCTTTTGAATTACAACCGAAAGGCAGTAATAATTATAGTGGGTCAACTAATAGGTCATTGTAAACTGAAAAAAACAACTGTAGACAATAAGTCTGGCAAAAAAAAAAGAGGATGTATAATCTAATATAAAAAATCTAAGCTAATATAATCTAAAGATCTTGCGCTTTGTAACTAGGCTCGGAATCATTTAAAACATATATATATGAAAAAATTTAAAATTTAATCAAAAATATTTTCTTGGTTTAATAAATCATGTTATTTGATTCAGCCTAATATTAAATAATTCAATATATCAACTGACTCGAGACCCAAAAAACACATTCCTATAAAATTGTATACACACACTTTAATAACAATACTCTTTGAAAATATGTTCGTAATAATATATCAAAGAAAAAGATTTCCGATTAAGAGTTTTGAATGTCTGATGATTAAAGTTTCTTTGGCCAATATTGGACTGGCGTCTTATTTATGGAAGCTAATAATGCAGAAAATTTAATTGGATTTTGGATTTTCGCATTAGGGTTTTTAATTGAACTGCTTAATGAAAAACTTATTGGGCTTCGAAAATAAATACCCTTAATCATTTCTTCCTTGCCGTTTAAGTATTAAAGAGCTATAAAAGTTAAATTTACTTTTTAAAAAGTTAACTTTATGTCAATTGTAAAACTTGTTTATTTATTATTTTCTTAAAATTCATAAGATTTTTTTCGTATAATGAGTAAAAATTGGTATTATGTATATTTGACGCATAGCTCGGTTTTAGCTATAAAATAATATAAATAAAGTTAAAATTATTTGGAAATAAGAATATCTGGCTTTAATTGTAAAGTTTATTGATATTAAATCTCCAAAACTATTTCAACTTTTAATAAAAAATGTGAGTAACTTATACTGAAAAGTCAAAAACATTCAACCTTCTGGATGGTACTTTTAAAAATGACCAGAATTGGAACAAATATACAGTGATTGTCTAACCCCCTCGTAAATTGAATTGTTTTGGTATTTTTTGATAAAAATTGGAGGAGTTTAGTAGGACAGCATAATTTTAGTCAAAAAGTTACAAATAAAAATGTCCATTTAAGAGTTGAACGCCATATTGAAAAAAATGGAAAAAGGGGTTTTGTGTTACATCATTTTAAAGCTACTGACGAGTACTTAATAACCCCAAAATATAAAGTCAATACCTTTACCTTCTTTAAAATGGCGGTACTTGGAAAATTACCTAAAAACCCAATTTGGATTGCCGTATTTCCACAACTAATAAAGTTGGATATACTATATACTATAATGTGGTATTTACTATAGGTACTATAATGTGGTATTTTTCTAAAGGTGTTTTAAATATCTTTTATTGTGATATTGGTGATATAATATACAAGGTGCGTAAATAAAAAAATATATACTTTTTGTCCTACCATGTATCACCAATATCACCATTAAAATAATCTTTAAAAGGGCTTTAAGAAAATGGCACATAAAGAATATCTTACTTTATTAGTTTCGGAAATATGGCCATCCACACCAGGTATTCAAGTAATTCTTAATTTACGGCCATTTTGTAGTAGGTGAATGATATTGACTTTATTTTCTAGGGTTATAAAATACTCGTCAGATGATGTACCACAAGACTGCCCTTCCATACCAAACAATTTAAATCTTAAAAGGGTAGTTCTGACTTTTGACAAGGACTGTATGTATATTACCCATACGGGTCACTGTCCGTGTAGCAAGTGTTATAAATAGCTTGATACATTGGACAAAAGGCCTAGATAACATTGCTGTGTTACTGCTCACTGGTTAGAGCTAATGCCTGCATAGTAAAGGTTGTACTGTGCCTGCATAGCACAGGCAGTAGTGTCAAAGCCTACCTAATGCAGCATTTATCTACCTATCCTGTATAAAAAATAACTTGGCAGATAAGGGTACAAAAGATCAAAATACCTTTCGGTCTGGTCGAAGTACATGGAGAGTCTATTTGTTTCCTTTACGAGCTGATGGATTCTCCACCCTTTATGTCACACACACACATATTATTACCCATACCTACAGATGCTTAGAAAAATGCTGAGATTTCTCTTTTAAGGCCAAAAAGTATTTTAACCTTTTAAATTTGTTAATGCTTAAAATAGCTTCTATAGTTCACCTGCTTAGCACTGGCGTAGATAATTTCATTTTTTGGGGAGGGGTGGAAGGGGTAATCGACCTTCCGGAGTATGTGACACTAAGGGTGTGCGAATATCGTTTAAATTCAAATCATTAATATTCGATTCGGATTTCTGATGTATTCAAAATTCGACAAATAATTCGAAAAATTTAGAATAATTTAAAAATTATTGAATAATTCACTGAATAATTAATTAATAATACATATTTTATTCACTAATTATTAAAATATGAATGAGATTCTCTATTTTATTCAAATTAAGATTCCATACCATCGGGCATCAAAATATTCTATTGACCCACAATATCCTTTTTGATTAAAAATTAATTATCCGAAGAAGACAAATGCTCAATTTTATTATATAATTATCTCAGTCAGTAACAAAAAATCTAGACAGTATTAATACTATTATACTAGCAAGAGATATTTGATCTTTTCAATTCATTTTACCTTATATAATTTTAAATTTACTTTTGAAAAAATTCTATGAGAAAAAGGTATATTTCACACACACACACACTGATTAAGAAAATTAACTTTATTCAAGAGCCAAAATCTTGACTTAAGAACACCATGCGTGGGAAAATACTTTTCTTGAATCAAAACAAAAGAATAAAATTCTTGATCTAAGAAAAATATTTGAGAAAAGAATATTTTTAGCTCAAATATTAGAATTTATTCTGTTGGCTGAAAAATTCTTTCTATAGTTATATTATTAATGTAATAAAATTTTGGTTTAGATAAAATGTATATTATTTGTCAAATTTATATTTAAATATCAAACATAACAAATTCATAAATTTAATATCCTCGAAAATTCGCGATTACCACAATAATTCGTAATAATTCGAAAAAAAATCGAAATATTCAAAAACTAATTATTCGAATATATGATATCAGTGCATATATAATTCGTTCGTCGAATTATTCGCACATCCCTAGAAAAAAGGTCCTCAGGTAACAATCAGAACAATTATGCTTGTAATATGTTACCTACACTGCAAAACCTATCGCTTTGTCGATGTACCTAAAGAGCAACAATGACTTTAGCAAAGCATCCTGGGGAAGGGTAATTACTCCTCTACCCCTCCCTTATCTACGCCAGTGCTGCTTTGAGATCCCAGAAGATAGTGCCTATTTGGTAATAATCCTCATGACGTAAAGTGCCCCTGTATAAATGCTATGTCACAGTATTGATGATCATTCTTTTTCAAGAAAACTTTAATTTCTTATAAAAAAGCTTTAATTTTTTATCCATCAATGGGCTTTCTGCTTTGAACATTGAATAATATTATTTTTCACGACCGTAAAAAAGTGCTGTTTTTTAATCATTAACATGAAGTAAATGTACTCCATTCTAGTACACTTCATAAAGTTTTAAAAAGTAACTTTTTTAACACTTTTTGTGGTCTGTCTGGTGTGGTATTAACGTACCAAACTTTCACACCATCAATTCGGGTTGGATTCCAGAGTCATATTATATGGCTATTTTTAATTACCCGTCACCTAAGCGAAGGCGAAAATATTATTAAGGAAGAAAATGTTTGATAGTAGGTCTATGTTAAACAACATTTTCATTAAAATAAAAACATATTTGCAAAAACTTAGGTTATTTAAACTATGCTTCATTATACAGAGTGTCAAAATTTTTAAAAAACAGAAAAATTTTAAAAATACTTGTTTGTGGTTGTTGCCTTATTGCCAATAAAAAATTATAAAACTTTATTTAAAAAAAAGTTTTCGCAATGCCATTTTTATGGTTTAGAAAATATATAATCAAGTGGATTTTTATTTCTTTCACTAAACAGTACATGAAAAAAAAATTAAGAGACATAAAAGCAGTATTTTTATTTGCTAAATCTTAAGCTAGCAAAAAAAAACACACATTTAGTCAATCAGTAGCGTACTGTTATTTTGTTAGCTTTATTCTTTTAGTTGCTGCTTGAGACGCCACTGGACTTATTAAATGTAATTAAGTTCGTGATAAACTACTCCCTAAAAGCCATAAATATTGTCAAAGTCAAACAAAATCGAGAAATAATATTTAAGGAACTTATTTTTTTACATGTTTGACGCACTGTGTCTTGAGAACGGGGAATTTGCGGGACCATTTATATATGAAGTATTTTGTTCAAAATGTTTAAAGGTAGAATCTGCCCTTAAATTATCTTAATACCCTGTATAAAGTAGTATTTTATTATTTTCCTTAATTTTAAAATCTGTATGACTGTGCTGCGTCCTAAAGGTTATGGTTGTCGGTTTAATATTTTATTGACCGCAGACGAAAAAGTTTAAATTTATTGTGTCCAGTTTACCTGTTTGAGTTGCCAAAAGTTTCAAACTAGTTCCCGAATAAATTGTTTGACCTTTTAGTCTTGTAGTTTGCCCACTGAGACATGTATCATAAACGTTTTACCGACGTCCGCGACTTCACAAATTTCTTTTAAAATTTTGTTTTATGTGAAAAAGATAGTTTTAGTAGACCACATACTTGGAATTTGTTTAAATATGTCTGTTTTAATGAACCGAAAAATACATCAAAAATTACTTTCTTATTTTAATTTAAAAAGAGCCCTCAGGGGCTTGTCTAGGTCTAAATTTTAGGTTTAAGGCTAATAGTGTTTTGACGACGTATGAAACTTCTAACGACGTATTACACCAGACTTCAAACATTTTCTGATACGATGAAGTATCAGTTTCGCTTTGTCGCTGCTTTAGACCGTTTTTTTTACGTATTGCTTTGGATTAATATATTTTTTTGTTTTTTGTCAGATTGCTAGGAGCGTTAAAATCACATGCCAATTTTTGAGATCCCCACTTCATGAGCTGCTATTTTTTGATTTTTTTTTCTGTATTTTTTAATGTTAATAAATAACTCATAAAAAAATGGAAAGTAAATATATTGATTACCTTCTTTTACGGCACTAATCAACTAAAATGCATACCTCTATACCAGAATACTCTTTTTAAAAATTTAAAAATAACCGATTATATAAAAGGCAATAATAAAATTAATAATAATTTTCTTTTCTTTTTCAGATTGTTTCTGTGTCAAAGGAAACACTTTAATGTGGTAAGTTAATTCATTTTAGTATGTTGGTATATGTTTTATATAGTGTATTTAAATTAAAACCAGCCACTCCATATATTTCCGTTAATTGTAACTGTGGGACGCAATTACTTTACTAGGAAGATGATGCCAATTACTCGCGCTGGCAAAACGTCAAAAAAACAAAATCTACGACGACGGCTGAATAGCCCAAAAAACAAAGGTTTAGGAGAAGATGGCCGCGAAAGCCTTACACAGTATACACAAAGGAATTTTTAAGATAAGTCACTTTGTGAAATTAACGTCTTGTACACACTCAGCTACTTTAAAACTTTCATAGGCAATTAAAGCAACAACAATGAGGAACCGATATGTTACCTTAATCAAGAAATGTTTTCATACCGCCTTCCCAGGCATTGCCTATGAACCCGTTGAGGTGGTTGAAGATGTATATTCCAGAACTAACCCATCAGCATCTCTGGAAAAATGCCCACTAGATTTTTCGCGTTATGGAAGAAGCAGTCAGAAAATAAATAATGTCAAAATGTCAAGTTTAAAAGTAACTTCGGAAAAGATAGAAATTATTATTAGATTTATGTTACTAGCTATAAATAATAGAATACAAATACACTCAACCTATATGTATACTAGTTTTATCAATGAAGTGTCTTATTAAATAAACACATTTTTCCGGTCTTTAACATACCAATGTTATCATAATCAAAGAACACAAAAACCGAAATTAAAAGACGGTAAAACGTGGGTCGAATGGTGCGAATACCCGCCACGCTTTTCTTTTTTCTACCTGGCTGTTGCGACGCGCTGTTGCCATACTTACCTGTTTGCTTAATGGTCGGTTCAGTTACCTTCATAAACAAATGCCGGTCGTCATGGCCCACCATCATTACTCACTGTGAACAAAGGGATCACAGTAGCTGCCGAAACAATTGAATCGTTAGATATGTATGTCGGCTTCCGAGCATGATTTATTGTATTGTTTAAATTTTGTTGTCGTTGAAAGAAAAATAATAGCTGAAAACATTATAATTATTTAGGGAGACAAGTTGAAGATTGCAAATCTGATTAAAAATAGTAGAAGGTAATATATTAACTTATACTTACCCAAATTGTAACATTTCTTCAAAATAAACAGTTTTAAAAATGTCGGTTGAGTTAATGGACACTCTGTATGTATGTAGGTAATTTGATTGAAATTAATGAAAACGTTGATGTCTATTGGTGCCTAAACGGTGAGGTTTATCGACTTTAATAAAGTGTACCTTATTTTTTAAGTTTTTGATTGTCTGTAAAATGGCGTCCCCAGCTTTGCGATATCTGTTAAAATTAAAAAGTTATGATGTAAATAAATTTTAAGTTTTAGGTAAAGTGCCCTCTGGCGGTATTTAAAAAAGTACTTTATGTCTTAAAATTTTAGAATCTGCAAAGCTCGAGTTGTGTGCCAAATATCAACTGGATTGGTTAAAAAATAAATGCAATATGGCGAAAAAACCAAAATAAAAATTGAACTTTGACGGCTTGTAACTCGAAAATGAATGACATTTTGAAAAACATTTATATAAAGTTCTACCCTTATTTTGTCAAGTAGAATCACCCCCTTAAGTTTCGTGATCGATTTTTGAATCACCCTTTATAAAAGCTATTTTTTAATAATATTCCAGTGTCACCTACTATAATTACATTCATATATTCTTTCAATGAGTAAAAGAGTTCTCAATTAAAAATTTCTTTATCCTCGTTTGAAAGGACCTTTGAGGTAGGCTCTTCCAAGCTTCAGGCAACTTATTGTAGAATTTAGGACCATAATTGTTGCTTCAGGCAACTTATTGTAGAATTTAGGACCCTAATAGTTAAAGGGGTATCTGCAGTAAGTTTTTGATTGTTTGTAAAATGGCGCCCCCAGCTTTGCGATATCTGTTAAAATTAAAAAGTTATGATGTAAATAAATTTTAAGTTTTAGGTAAAGTGCCCTCTGGCGGTATTTAAAAAAAGTACTTTTGTCTTAAAATTTTAGAATTTGCAAAGCTCGATTTGTGTGCCAAATATCAACTGGGTTGGTTAAAAAATAAATGCAATATGGCGAAAAAACCCAAATAAAAATTGAACTTGTAACGGTTTGTAACTCAAAAACCTGTATAGGCAATTGAAAATATTTAAATTTCCATATTATTTCCCTGACCTTAGATTTTCGTGACATTAAAACATCTTTTGAAATAGTGTCAGTTTCTTTTAAAATGTTTTTGTAGATGCTTTAAAAAGATAATAATTGGGTATTGAAGCTGAAAAAATAGTTATTTGCTGTAATAAAGAGAGGAAGTAAATTGAAAAGCTACGTACAAACTTTAAATAGAAATTCATACAAGAGGAATTTGTTTGGGTGACTCGCAGACTTGCCTTCGAATCAATCTTCAGGTAGGATCTAGGGCAAGTCTTATCGTGAGTATGCCTATGTATAATTTGCCTACGGTCTAACCTAGATTCTGTTAAAATATTTTACTATCTTCACTACAGAACAATTAATCTGTTTAACCAACCCCAAGACCGCCAAATTTATCTAATATATCCTAAAGAAAAAAGTTCACTTAACAAAAGAACCTAAATCCATCAATAATTGTATAGGTAATATTCAATGTAAATCGTTCTAATAATGGCCCTCTATTCATTAAAATGCCTGTATTGAATTTTCATTGAATTCTTTAACAGTCCAGGTAATGCTTTGTTATCTGCTGGGTGGTTTTTAAGTCTCTTTGAATTGCCCTTCCACCCTCACTTAGGACAAACGAGATTTTACAGATCCGGACTACATGCAAATCAAATATTTTTGTTGATATAATTTAGTAGACACAATATCGCTGAGGTTAACTTTTTTTGTGAGGACAACATACTTTAAAGAAAAATAACATTTTAAATGAAAATACAAACATTACATTACAAAATATACTTTTAGCTAGACATGCAGAAGAGACCCGAAAGCCAACCTTACTTTGCCAGCTGATGAACAAGCCAGTGGCGTTTAAAATTTGTATTTTTCGTTTTGTGTCATTCTAAAAGTTACATTTTTTTAAAAGTTGATACTGGTCAATTTTTATTTAAAATTAAAGAAGTTCCAACTCACTAAAAATAAAAATAAGTGTAAGTATAACCCGTATTTCTTCACCTGATGGCGTCAAAAAAATGGCCTCTCCTATGGCCACTAGGTCGTAACTCGTTTCGTAGGAAGCTACAAAGCTTTTCCGAACAGGCGACTGTAGGAATCGTACGGGCGTTCCTGTACTTTTGGGCATCGAGAAAAGATTTACGCTAAATTGATTACTTCTTTCTTCCGGAGCTAAGCGCTGTAAGCAAAAACTCCTACAACTTGATGCTTATACGTTTTGGTGTCTTCGTATGCTCGAGGAAATTACGCGGCCTGCGGAAAATCGTCAGTGGTGACAGTGACCGGTTATGCGCAATACCAGTAGCAGTTCTTGGTTTGACAGCTACAATTTATGCATGTTTAGAAGTTCACCGTTTAAGCTAATTGCTTCAAATTTAACCTACATATAATAGAAATTTCTAAGAGTTTCGAGCTCGATTATCCAGATTTTTCACGGATAAAGCCTGAAAAGTTTATAAGCGGAATTGCTTATATGACCGGAAGGGGAGAGCTGGCGAATTGACTTAATAAGAAATCAGAGTCATAAAACAAAGACGAAAAAACGAAAAATACTTATCAGGAGTAAAAATAAAATTACTAAAATAATGAAAGCCACCAAATATTTTAATGGTTTTGCTTTTTTACTTCTGTTTTTACCTGTACTTTAAACACACTTGTTTTATGCTTCTTGCAATTTCAGTAATCATTATTTTTAATTTACCTCCAATGTATAGCTTAGAAATTATATAATTTAAATTATGCTTCTTATTCTAATTACTGGTGACATTCTGAACCTAATTAAATACAGCAGTAACTTAGGAATTAATTTAAAAGGGGCAATAATCCGAAATGTGTATCTAATTTAAATGCAAAATACGACAACCATCTTTAACCTAATTAAAAGAAGAAGCATTCATCATTATACGTTGTTTTTTTAAGAAAGCTAAAATTTCAAATTATGTCGGCGAAAATCTCGACACACACTGAATAGTCCGTTATTAGGGAGGGGTAGTTTCCGCTAAACCCGAAGTACCAAAAAATAACTGACTCCCTGAAATATTGCACATTTAGGTGATAAGTGTATGTACCAAACCTTATTTTGATATTCTAAAAAATAAAAAGTTACAGGGGCTAAGGACACACCAAGTATTTAAAGTACATTTGCTCGTAAACTACTGAACCGATTTTAAAAATGACAGTCAGTTAAAGAGATAATTTAAAACCCTTTAAGATAAGGTACCACCTGACCCTCCTTCCTGTTTAAACATTTGACGTATGGTGCTGGTGGGGGAAGGGGATAACCTTAAACAAGTAATTCTTGACACAAAGATGTGTCCCCTTAAAAATAAAAATTGGCGTGTTTTAGGTTTTTTAAGTGTACAAATAACGTGATTATAGGAGGTGGTTTATTTTTATTGGAATGCAATATATAAATTTAATTATGCTTCTATTATAATTACTCGTGACATTTTGAACTTAATTAAATACAGCAGTAACTTAAGAATTAATTTAAAAAGGGCAATAATCCGAAATGTGTATCTAATTAAAATGCAAAATACGACAACCATCTTCAACCTCATTAAAATAAGAAGCATGCATCATTATACGTTTTTTTTTTAAGAAAGCTAAAAGTTCAAATTATGCCGGCGAAAATCTCGACACACACTGAATAGTCCCTTATTAAAACGGGACAGTGAAGAAGCTGCATGTGGCCAATTAGGAAACTAAATAAATTCAATGGGTCTGTCAGTTTATTTTTTGACGAGCCTGAGAACACGAAGACGTCGCATCGCCCGGTATGCCACGGACGTTGCATGGGG
Source organism: Listronotus bonariensis (assembly GCA_014170235.1). Classification (NCBI taxonomy): domain Eukaryota; kingdom Metazoa; phylum Arthropoda; class Insecta; order Coleoptera; family Curculionidae; genus Listronotus; species Listronotus bonariensis. The sequence goes on from JACEGR010003285.1 coordinate 25,035, forward strand.
TGGTAATCAGGGTTGGATTAAGGTCTATTTATACACATCAGTCACATCTCAGTCCTGATTTGTCAAGTTCTATCGGTCTTAGTAAAAAAACTATCCTTATTTTGTTTTAATATTGACGCGTTTATACAATCATGTCAGCATGTCATGTCAGTCACATCTTGGATCGTCAGTCTTGTTTATGTGTCCGTTCCGTCAGGGTGTAAACTCGTTGACAACGATATTCAGTTTTGACTGAGCCTCCAACAAAAGGTGTTATATAGAACTTATGGAATTTGTACGACACAGTGATCGGCAGTATCGATTTTTTTGTTAAGGATTTTGATATTATTACTAGTTTTTCTAAAAAATTGTAATATGTAAGAAAATATTCTTAACGTAACTAGCGTACATATATTACTATTTTTTGAAAATGTAATAATATTTTCAGCTAACTACGAATTAAAAAAATATATATATTTTCTCACTAGTAACCATTTTTTTCAAAAATATTTTTGTCACTAGTAACTATTTTTTTTAAAGTGGTAATATTTTTTATACGTGTTACCAATTAAAATAAAAAAAAATGTAATATTTATTTGCTAATTACTATTTTTTTTTAAATAAGACCTTGTCGCTAATTAGTAGTTTTTCAAAAAAAAAAAAAAAAATAGGTAATAAAAATAGATTTTTTTAGCCGATCACTGTTAAGACAATATTCCGTATTATATGATTTATCCCATCCAAAGTAAATAAATAAAGTCGCGAAAAAACAACATTTGGCCTAAGATTGGAAAAAAATTAAGGTAGAAAAACCATAATACATAATTAATACTCTGTAACAATTGGATAAATACATAAGAGAGCTATAAAAACTATAGCTAGTTCTTTGTTCGTAAAACAGACCATCTTCTAAGATATTGTAAAATAGTATATTACATAACAAGTCTCGAAAGTGATATTTCACACGAGTGGAAATGTTGTCGCACGAGGCCATAGCCGAGTTCGACAATACCACGAGTGTGAAAATCACTTTGGCACAGATATGTACAATATTTTTTCTACGACCAAAAAATATTTATATACCAAAATTCTAAGTTAGTTTCTTTTATATCATTAATTTAAACACAAACAAGATAATATGACAAAAGCTTCAACTTTTTATGCAGTTTGTAAATATAATTTTACTTTCTTCTAAGGTTGTACATTTTTCATTTATTTATTTATTTTTGGAAATTTTAAAAGGAACACCCTGTATACTTTTTCACTATTAAAATGACTAAAAATTACCTTTTCCAAAATGTGTCACATTTTATATTTCTTCTCAGCCGTTTCTGAGATATTGCATATTTTGTCATTTATGACTGATATTGGTTAGATAATAGGCCATGAAAAAAGTAATTATGTTTTACTTTAAATGAAACTATAATTGTCTTTGCTTTAAACAACCTTGTTATAAATTGTTATAAATTTTGTTTTTTTGGACTGCAATGTCGAAAAGCCATTTTTATTAATAATTTAATAACGCAAATAAGGGTTTAAATAATCCAATTTTATAAGTATTTTAAATAATTTTTTTAATATTTTGCCCTAAAAACATTTTGATCAGGTTTTCTTAATACGTAATATTTTATGTAAAAACAAACATTATGTTTTTGTATACATGTAAACAAACACAAGCTAAATTAAACCCTTTTAGCTAAAAGCTGGCATTTTTTTTCAGGGTTATCTTTAATTTACTAAAATATAAAAAAATAATGGTTGTTTGTTACATTAAACATTTACGTTTTAATAAAACCTGATTAAAAAGTTCCTAGGGCAAAATATTAACAAAATAAATTAATATACCAAAATGTATGATTATTTTTACCCCTATTTGCGTTAATAAATTATTAATAAAAATGGTTTCTCGTCATTGCAGTCAATAAAAACAAAAGTTATTTCAAGAGTGTTTAAAGTAAAACATAATTACTTTTATTATGGCCTACTATCTAACCAATATCAGTCATAAATGAAAAAATATGCAATATCTTCGAAGCGGCTGAGAAGAAATATAAAGTGTAACACACATTTAAAACGGTAATTTTTTAGCCATTTTAATAGTGAAAAAATATACAGGGTGTGCCATTTAAATTTTCAAAAAATAAATAAATAAGTCAAAAATGTGCCATCTTAGAAAAAACTTAAATTTTATCTGCAATCTGCATAAAAAGTTGCTGTAGAAATAATTTTATATAATTAAAAAATATTTAAAAATAAAAAAGTTATATAGGATAAAGGAAAACGCAAAAAATTAAGAAACACGCTGTAGCGAGTAAACGACGCAAGACAGCGAATTGCGGTTTTCACTATTAAATTTGGCTTAAAATTTGAGCTTCGCAAATAAAAGTCAGTTTTTTTGTAAAGATACAGAAACATGAGTTTCCTCTTACAAGCGTCGAATTTGGCCCACCCTGTACATTAGCACCGGACATCGTCCATCTTTTATCGATTGCATGACCATAGATAGATAGATAGATAGATAAGCATTTATTAATTCCAAATAACAAATAGTTACATATAAAACCCAAAAGGGTGTGGAACCATGTCATACAATAATGTGATAATATATTATCTTAATTACTACACCTACCTAGTAACTTTTTATCCTCATCATCAAAAAATTCACTTAGTGTGTAAAATGATTTTGTTAACAGATATTTCTTAATACACTTTTTTAGTTCACTCTCTGAGAGTAGCCTAACTGATTCAGGAAATGAATTAAAAAATTTTATTACTGAAAATTTGACATTTTTCTGAATGTATGAAAAATTGCATTTATCACAGTAGAGCTTGCCGCCCTTATCTCGAGTGTCATGATCATGACTAAGGTGACACTCGGCAAACAAATCCAAGTTACCCCTCACAAACATGACAGAATCCAAAATGTAAAGATTTATAACAGTTAAGATTTTTTGTCAACAAATACTTCTCGACAGCTCTCTGTTTGTTTCATTCCATAGATATTTCTAACACAACGCTTCTGCAGCACCATAACTCTGTCAATTCTTGAAGAATTTCCCCAAAATACCAACCCATACTTAAGCCGACTCTGTATATATGCATGGTATGCTGTAATAGCAGCATCCACACCAACATTCTTAGCAATAACTCCCAAAGCATAGGCAAATCTGGCAACCCCCAAAGCAACCTCCTCGATATGAGCTTCCCAGTCCAGTCTACAATCCAAGTTCACACCCAGAAACCGAACCGTATCAGACGACACCAACTCCTGCCCACGATAGTTAGTTCTTATTGTATTTTTTGTTTTGTTTCCAAACTGAACTATTTGTGTTTTTGTTATATTTAATAGCAAATCATTTTCAGCAAAATATTCGTTAAGTTGATCCAAAGAATTAGTAATATTTGTCAACAAAAGCTCATCATTTGCTTCACTAAATATTAAAGTGGTGTCATCTGCATATAGCACCACATGATCAGGTGATATTCCCGGCAATTCGTTGGTGTATAAAATGTATAAGAGTGGTCCTAGGACAGAGCCCTGAGGAACTCCCCTTTTAAGAATACCTTATTGGATTTTAAAGATTACCAACCTCATCACGCTCAACAACTTGCTGGGATCTATCAGTCAAATATGATTTTATTAGTTGCAGAGCCATGCCTCTGACACCATACAAATCCAATTTTCCACACAATATTTCATGGTTCACACTATCGAAAGCTTTCGAAAGGTCAAGACATACTGCAGCAGTTTTATTTTTATTGTTTAAAGAGTCTAGAACTTTTTTAATACCTGATAGATTGCACGAATTGTGTTCTTGCCCTTCCGAAAGCCATTCTGGTTATCTGAGAGTACAACATTCCTCTCCAAAAACTCAATCAGCCTATTATAGATAATTTTTTCAAAAATCTTGTTAACATTAGACAATAAGGAAATAGGTCTATAATTGTTTTCTAAATCTTTTTCATTCTTTTTATGTATGGCTTTAACATAAGCATTTTTAAGCAAACTTGGATATTTCCCAGACGTGAAGCATAGGTTTACAATATGAGAAATCGGCCCTGAGATTATATTTGAAACAGCCTTTAATAAAGTAACAGGAATTTCATCCTCTCCAACAGATGTCTTATTTTTTAGTTTATTTATTATTATTTTAACTTCATATGGAGTAACGGGAGAAAGAAAAATTGTATTTTGTATACTTATATTACAAAATTTATCCCAAGTATTAGAAGAGATTGACGGACATGCTGTGTCAAAAAATTATTTAATTTATTTAATATCATCATTTTATTATTATATTTGTTTGAAAAATTTGAAAATATATTAGAGCTATGTTTTTTTGAGCGGTTATATCTTTTACTAAATTCCAAGTCGTCTTGGTTTTATTATCGGAGCTGTCTATAATAAACTGACAATGCAACTGCTTTGCTTTTTAATGACCTTTCTCAATATTGAACAGTATTTTTTATAGTGATCTTTTGTAATTTCGCGATTTAACTGTCTAAAATATAATATTCTTTTCATTCTACATGAAGTTTTAATACCAGATGTAATCCATGCAGATATTTTTTGGTATCAGGTATTTTTTCAGAACAAAAATATTTTTAAGCAGAGTCGTGATGGTGCCGGAGAAGAGATTGTAGGCTAGATCGACATTTTGATTGCTATAAAGAGGCAGCCAGTCAACCTGAGATAATTCTTCTTTAAAATGACACACTTTGGCCTTTGAGTATATTCTTTTTGTTTTATAACTAAATTTGTTTAAATTTAAATCTGAATTTGGCAATAGTAAGACCTGAGCATGGTGATCAGATAGCGCCGTATTCAGAACATACCCACTACACAACTTTGTATCTAAATTACAAAACAAGTTATCAATGAGTGTTGAGCTGCTTTCAGTCTCTCTTGTAGGCTCAGATATGCAAGGAGATAAATTAAAAGAGTGCATTAAATCCAAAAACTGATTAGTTTGCTCGTTTTGCTCAATTAGATTAATATTAAAATCACCTCCCACTACTAATGTGTAAGTCATGTAATGTGTGCAAGCTAAACCTAGTACCTCTTCCAAGTTTGAAATAAAAGACTGAAAGCATCCCAAACCACGCCTATAAATGCATACTATAAGAAGTTTTTTCTCAATATTTACAACACAAGCATACTCCACAATACCCTCCAGACTTTTTTCTTTAACCCACTGTACTTCACTATAGTTTTGAGAATCCTCACAAAATATGCCTACACCTCCATGTTTCATTGTTTTTCTTGTGAAGCAGGACACCATGGAAAAACCATTAATTTTCACATAATCCGGTTCATTTTCACCTAACCAGTGTTCAGAGACCAAGGTGTGGAAAATCTTTATTCGCCCTTTGCAATTCCCCAAGTGGAAAAGAGAGTATTTCTGAATATACTGAATCACATAAGTTCGACTGAAACAGACGATGCGATCCTGATGCGATGTTGTCGATGCACAAATTTTTCCCCGTTCTCTTTGCTTACATCCAAACGTACTCCCCTATTAGGACACTGGTGCCGACGGTTTTCGTTTTGCGTATCAAGAACTTGCAGCGTTCGGGTATTGAACAGTGTTGCCAGAGACTTTTTCGGGGATTTTTGATGACAAGGTAAAACGGGATTTTTAAAGTAAAAACGGGGATTTTTAACGATTTGGAAGGTAAAAACATTTTTAAAGGTACGTTTTGATCTTACTTTTATTGCATGATATTTACGTCAGATAAAAATTCTGACTAGTGTAAACAATCAAAAATTTATATCAGACAATATTTTTGACCGTGTACACAGCTAGAATTTCTATCTGACATAAATATCATGAAATTAATGTCAGTTGTAAACAAATCATTACTTTTACTTACTTTTTACTTAAAATTCTCGATTTTTACGTAAACCTTTTTTTGTTGTCAATTTCTTTGGCGTAGAAAATACATTTTTGACTATTAAAAGGCGGCCCTCAAATGTGGCTTTAAATCACAGGGATTTTTCTAAAGTATCCCAAAAAAGTGATTTTTGGAACCACGCGGGGATTTTTATCGTAACCCACCTGGCCACACTGATGGTATTCAGTAGCATGGTGAAAGTTAGAAGCATAATTCTTTTTACCATTTGGGTTTTAACAAAAAAAAAAAAAGTAAATTTAAATAAAATATTCTCTAAAAAAATAAAAAGAACATAAAAGTATTTCTAACGGAAATGTTTATACAATGTGGAAACTCTTTTTAAAATCTTATTATTATGGTTCTGAAAGAGACCACAATTTTTAGCAAGACAATATTTCAATTTATTAAATTCGGTTCTCTTTGGTTTTCAAGCATTTGAGGTGATATGCTACCGGGTGGTGCAAGGCACCAGGGCGCAATACTGCGGGACGGAAATTTTTAAAAAAGGGAGGAAATGCAGCAGTATCACAGACTTGTCATTTCTTAGTTAATGGAGGTGCAAGTGGCACCTCATCATTACATGCACTTCCTACAATTTCGTTAACAGCCGATGGTTTCAAACTTTTATAATAATTTCAAAAGTTGTACTTTTCGCTGGTACAAGACCAAACCTATAATGCAAACCTCCTAATTATTTCTTCTGCTAAATTACCAGCATAGTACTACTTAATAATTTGAACTTTTTGTCAACGATATTGACCAAAACTTTTAAAAAAATCTAAATTAAGCAGGATCAGCAGCAGTTTGCAACACAGCAAACGACTTGCCAGTAAAAATAAATTTTAAAGGATTCTAGTCGACCCGACTCCGAAAAAATCTGTCCCCAAACCTAGTTCAAAAATCCCTAAATTGATATTTTTATGTTTCCTAAAAGTCCTTAAATTTTAAAAATTAAATGTACATTATACAATTACATTCTAAAATCACAAAAATAAAGTAAAAAAGGTTTAATAACATTTTTATTACTATTATTATTTTAATTTTACCCCGAAAGTTAAGGCAAGTCGGCAACCCTGTACTCGACATTTACGTACCGCAGACGCTCTCGTCTGGATTTCTTCTCCTGCTACGGCACAAAGAGTGGGGCTGTAATTACAGTGGGCGGAAACATATTGCCGAAGAAAAGGGAGATTACTAAATCACATGAGTTCGACTGAAACAGAATGAGGTGTTTCCCCGCCCGTTCCCCTTGCTTTCTCCCCCACCACTGCGCCAACGCGCTCGCTTTGTTTATGGCTGATCGAGCTCGAGGCTCGAGCACGCAGTTGCTTCTTTGCACGCGTGGAGGATGTTACTGCTTCACATATTTTGATAATTTTTTTACGTAACTATTAAATATTTTGGTATTTGATGAATTTATTGCTTTGAATGCATCAAATACTGCCATTTTAAGAGCTTTTTTTGCCGTTTGGGGCTAAACAAAATTAAAAGCAATTCCGAAAGAAAGAATAAACAAATAATTTTAAAAATAAAAATATAATTCTAAAAAAAAATAAAGAACATAAAAATGTTTTTCTAAAAAAATTCTTATAAAAACTTTAATACTTTTTAAAATCTTAGTTTATAAGGTTCTCAAAGAGACCACCATTTTGTGCAAGACAATATCCCAACCTGTTATAGAATTCGGTTCTTGTGTTTTCAAGTATTTCAGGTGTTATTCCTATAAGAACCTGACTAATTTTTTGGCGGAGCTCATCTAAGTCATTTGCACGTTCATGACGATGCCTATAAATTTGTTGCTTAACATGTCCCCAAAGAAAAAAATCATTTGGTGCCAGATCTGGTGATCTAGGAGGCCATTTTATGGTACCTCTTCCGCTGATTATACGATTTGGAAACGTGACTCCCAAAAATTGTTGAACTTCCCTGGCGTTATGAGCCGGACAACCATCCTGTTGATACCAAATATCTTCAAAATTGACATTGAGAGCCTGAACAGCTGGAATAACCTGATTTCTCAAAAGATTCAAGTATTTGTTGGCATTTAAATTTCCCTCAATAAAAAAAGGGCCAATAATATTATCGCCCAAAATGCCAGCCCACACGTTGACCTTTTGAGTTTACCGGCATAGTACCACTTAATAATTTGAACTCTTTGTTCAACGGTATAAACCAACATTTTAAAAGAAAGCGCCGTAGTTTGCAATACCCCAAACAGCTTGCAACTGAACTCTCTCCAAATGCTCGGGCCCGGCGACGGTCGCGTTGACCGGCGTTAATGTACCCCACTACTGCAGGAAAGTGGGCGTATAAATACATATGGCATCATTGCATTTGAAACATGGGGGAATATCTTATTTTCCGTTACTTTCTATCTTAAGGCAAGATCGCTTTCTCTTTTTTCCACTTGTTAATCCCAATGGTTCGATAACGATTTTCCACAATTTTTCATGGTTTTGGCAAAAATAAATGATTTTTATAAAGGGTGTAATTTTAATGATAAAGGCGGAAATAAAATTTTTAAGTGGATTAATAAAGTGTGTATTGGTCTTAGTGTAGTTAAGGAATTAAAAAAAAAAGAACTTGTTTACTAGAACTAACCATTCGTAAGTGTGTATTAGTCTTGGGTTCAATTAAGAAATGTAAAAAAAGTAATTGCTTACAAAAATTAACCATTAGTAATTTAAACAGTTTTAATTACCCTGTCGGGCGCCGTACCGTAGTACCGTAAGGTATACAATTTAATAATAAAAGGGCAAATCTTATCAAAAACATTCTATGGCCCGTACATCCCTAATTTTACTTATTTAAATATAAAATAATAAATAGAGAATTTAAAGAAAAACAAAGTTGACTTCTATTGAAAAATTAAGTTTTGTTTTTTAATAAAATTTTTAAAAATGGAACAATATACAGGGTGTTCCATTTGAAATAAGCAGTAATTTTCACCCTGAGGTAGCTAATATTAAATATTAGTTTCTGGACACCCTGTACAATTCTAGTAAAAAAATTATATGTAGGTGATGGTACAGCATATATATCTTAGCAATAAACCATAATATACAAAGTCAAGCCTAAGTAAGTAGGATATATTAAAAATTTGGTCTTGTCAGGATTTTTTAAAAATCCTAAATATCTTAAAAATATTTTATTTCTGGTATGGGGATCGCTGATAAACTAACCCTATTTTTATTCCTGCAGTTCAAAAATGAACTAGTATACAGGGCGTTCTATTTGAAAAAACACAACAACAGTTTGATATGGATCCTTTTTTTGAGCACCTTGTACCTTTTCATAATTTTCAATTATGCTTTGAATAAACCCACTTTTGCTGGTGAAAACATATTTTAAAAAATATTACCGTTTTTGTATTAGAGACCAAGGCGTATGTTGTGCGCCACCTTGTATGTTAATCTAACGGCATAAACTTAAACAGATTTTTTTATATCTTTAATTAAACTCATGTTGCTCAGAGGTCATGACAAATTTATTTAGTACTAAGATTTTCAGTTTTTTTTTATTGGGAATTTTATATGTTTTTTTAAGCTAGTTATTCTAACCAAAATGTATATTTTTTCTTAGAAAATCTTATATTTTTACACATATTAATATTTCTACATTAATACACATTTTAACATTTAAACTAAGTATTTCTATAACAGTTCATATACATTAATTGTTGATTACGCTCGCTATAAGAAGGTCAAGCAACAAGATCAAGTCATTAATAATGTTGATCGATCATATATTTTCGCAAGTCATTCGAAATTTTTTAATTGAATAATTAAATTTTAATTATTATCTGCCATACATTATACGCGACACACGTGCGAATTTGAGTTATGTTGATCGCCATATCAGGCAGCCATATACTTTTTATTGCCTTTTTTTCAGGTAAAAATTTGTTACAGTGTTTATATGTTTGCCAATGATGTCCATCATGTTTCGTAATTTAAAATGATAATTTCATTGTTTATTTTAATGCACTCCTTAAAATTAAAAAAACGTATGTCTTTTGTCAATGGTCTTCTTCCTCTGTCACAACTTATTCCTAACCTAAAAAATTTAAAAAATAACGATTTTTTATTAATATAAAAACAAAGCTAGCCATGGATTTTGTGCATGAAATAAAACGAAACCCATACATCGCATACCTAGAAAAAACGGGAAAAACTACAAATGTCCAAAAATAAGAAATGTTCAGGATTAAATATTGAACTGTACCAAAGTCATACCAAGTACTTAGCCATTAGGAAAAATATTTAGTTATTTATTGGTATTACCATTATATTGTAACGTATTTTTGTAATAAGAGCTACCTAAAAATTGTTAAAAATATAGTTTAGGGACTTATTATGTTCGGGAAAAACGATAGGAGTCCAATTTTTTAAAATATTAAACTTAAAACAAGATTGTATTATTCTTAAAGCATCTTAAATCATAAAAACGTAACTGTATAACTAATATTTGGAAGTGATATTGGTTAGTTCTGGTTAGGGTTTCAAGAATTATCACTTGTAATATCATTAGTGCTAAAAAAATTCCCGGAATAATTTAAGCACTTGTGGTATTCGGTAAGAAAATTTTACACCAAGTTTGTGTTAAATAATGTTCTTTGAAATTTATATTTGTCACTTGGACACGAGCTTTAAAATTTTACTATAAAATAAATATTTTCCATTTTACCAATTGTAGTTGCAAATATATGTAATTTTAGAGTTTATCATTGTTTATTACTACAGTTGGTAAAAATAGTTTATTTTAATTTTTTTTTTGGACCCATACCTTGCTTTCGTTTGCTCTTCACTTATGTCTAGTTCTTCAGTCTTATGATATTATTTTACTAACTGTAGTTGTATAAAATTGTCATTTAGGGTCTTAAAACCTTACATTATTTTATATTATGTTATGTCTGAAATACTACAACTGGTACAAAATAACATTTTCTTTAATTATGTATGTGAATGACAGACATGACGTTAAAAACAAGTTCAATGATTATGTCAAAAAATTTCCACTGAACAACAAAGATGGCATTAAAATCAAATGTTTTGTGTTAAATTAATAGTTTAGATTCAGTTGAACTCGACTGGTACATGAACCTGTCCATTTAAAATCACCACCTTCTAGATGTTTTGAATAATTGTACTATTTTATGAATGAGCCGTTAGTACAAAATATATAAAAAAATATTAGAAGTAGGTTGTAAAAGTAAAGTCAAGTATAAAGTTAAAGTTTTAGTTAAGCCCGTACGGGCTACCCCTAGTGGGGGTATGCCCGTACAAAATTACGAAGTTAAGTTAGTTCCCGTAGTTTAGTTAAAATTGCCAAGATAGTTTTTGGTCCACCGGTCTTATGGTCCAAGAAGATAGTTCCATATGATGCCCCAAGTGACCTAAAGAGCCTATATGTATTCAATATCCTAACGTCACAATATATTGCTGTCAAGTAAATGCCAAAAGTAACAGCAATATTTAAATGGATTTTAAATCTTTTTCATCATATTATCATGTAGAATTACCACTTTAAGTTTCCTGGTCGATTTTTGAATCATTCTGTATAAAAAAAGCTTTTAATAGATATATTGCACTTTAAAACCAAGAAACCTAGGTGTGCATCTCTAAATTAGTCGGAAATTTTCTTTATTCAGTTGTAAATCGTAAAGTTTATATCACATTCAAATTCTACTGGCAAAATATTCTCATACGCTAATAATTTTTCCCGATTCTCTAAATCCGCACTTGCGGAACAATCGAGTGAGGTTTTTGGTCTTTTTAGCACCAACGTGAATAGCTTTACTATAATATTGAAATGTCCATGGCAAAACCCATCAGGCGGACATAACTGCTGTGTACTGTCATCCGCATGCTTAAACCGATAAAACATGGCCTAAACGGCCGAATAAAATTATACAGATGAATTTAAAAATTGGCTGAATATACGACATAACGTACTGTGAAGTGTGCATGGATTTAAAATATGTTTGTATTTTGCAAATGCGGTATGCAAGTGAGCATTCAATTTAATTCAATTACAGTATGGTTGCAAAATGTTTTATCATAAATAGTGGGACAAGGGTTTTCAGAATTTTGAGGTGCAAAGCAAATAATACTAAATTAAATGTATATGGTTCAAAATCACCAAGGTTGGAAATTTTAAGATAACTTTGTGACAAAAAAAATGTGATTATAATAAGTAGTTTATATTGTTTAAGAGCTTTTATTTAAAAAATAGCCTGATTTCGCACTTCTCTGGTAACTTCGTTTTTAACATAACTTTCGCTATTAGCAGTCACTTCGGAAAAGTTTTTCTTAATTTAATAAAATTATTTTAAAAAATATGCATAGGGTCCACATTATTTATTATTAAATTTTTAAATTTATAAATTATATTTACAAAATCCCTTAAACGCAAAATACCTGAAAAATTCCGACTGAGCAAAAAGCATTAAATCCGTTTTTGCTTTTTTGAGATGGACACACCAAATCGCTGCATTTTGACCAATTTATCATCTTCTAAAGGCAACTTAATCAAATTGCATTAAATCCCATAAAATTACCCATGTTAAATTAACCGAACTGGGCAATATGCATTAAATCCAAATTTTAACCGAGCAAACAGGCATAAATCCAGTTCGGTACAAAAAAACGCATTAAATCCGGTTTCTATAATTTTTAATTTATAAAGGTCATATTTGCGGCTATTTAAAGTAGATGGCATTACATTTTGTTAAAGTGGTACACAGGTACTAGGCCTACCAGAGTGTGCCTAAAATTCTTAACAAAGGTTCTGGGCATTTCTGAGCGTAGAGTAAATACAGTTTGCCAAAAAAGAAAAATAATATTGTTCCTCAAGAAAACAGAGGGGCGATAAAATATCACACAAATCGGAAAGCAAGAAAGAAAAAGTAACTGAATTTATTGGACAACTGAAAGGCTGCGAAAGCCACTACAATAGAACTAAATCAAAAAGGATATATTTGCCTAGTCACCTAAGCATTGCAAAATTACAAAAAATGTACAACTTGCAATGTTCAGATACTAAAGATCATTGTAGCTCGACTATGTTTAACCAAATTTTTAGAACAAAATTTAATATTGGTTTTTCATCTCCAGCATCTGATTGTTGCGCCCTATGCACTCGTCTGAAACACAAAATTAAAACTGAAAAAGATCCTGAAGAAAAAAACAAAGCAATCATGGAGTATCGCGTTCATAACAAAAGGGCTAAAGCATTTTACTCACAGCTTTCAATGGATCTGTTACAACTTGGAAGACCACTTAAAGAAAAAAAGAAAAAAATCACTAAAACATTTATTATTGCAAGCGTTTGGAGAAGGCTGGGAAGTAGAAGAGGACCTATTGTGGTATAAAAACATTTTGCAGAATAATAATACGGAAGATCTCCAAGAAGAACAAGAAGAAGAGCTTTGTGAGTGTCTCGAAGATGACGTTGGTTTACACATTTAATGTAAATCTATAATAAATGTCTTTGTTGCTTAATATTTTGTTTTTTTTACCTTTTTAACCTGTGTAAATAAAAAAAATAATCGGTTTTGAGCAAACAGCAATAAATCCAACTACTATTTGAGCAAAACGAAATAAATCCATGTATCAATTAAGCAAAGTGACATAAATCCATTAAAAAACTACATAAAATTACGATTATCCCCAATTTTTAAGTCAAAATATAAACATTTCTCTAAAACATAATTATTTAAACTACTTTACAATATATTAAAATATTTGTTTTCTCTATGTCTCTTCTTAAACGTTTTCGTGTTTTACTCAAAAATTACATATTTTGGATTTAATGCTTTTGCTCAGTTGGTATTGTTTATTAGCTTTTATCATAGAGTCAGGAAATTATAAGAGTTATCATGGAATAGCCGATTTAAGGACAGGTCATGCGAAAACTCCCAATATAATTTTATTCGTTTCTCGTTGAAATACCGCCAGTTAGTCATTTCAGTAAGCTTACGTGTCTCCCCACCGCTGATGTTACACGAGGCGAGGCTTCGACCGACGCATTTAAAGTGTAAACTGGAAAAATGACAAGCCTGTCGCCAAGCCTGCCGCAAAAGCGGTACGAAAATTTTAGCATGCCATGGTTTCTCTTATCCGTAGTTATGTTACTTTATGCTTTTATTTTTTTTATTTTTTTTATCGTTATGACATCTCACGAAGGCTTATGCCTAAATACCAGTGTACCGTGAGTGCCGGGTTACTGGATGTTTAACCCAATATTGTCGTGTTCCGTCAACGTTATCCAAGCACTGAAACATGCAGTTGCATTTCACAGCACCTTTTAGACAACGCGATAGTGCCACCACGGACGTTATTTTTAAATAACTACTACCTACAAAAAATATCCTGATTTAGCACTTTTCTCGTAACGTTTTTTAACATTTTTGCTATTAGCAGTCACTTCGGAAACGTTTTTCTTAATTTAATGAAATATTTAAAAACTTTTATGCATAATATACCTATGCATAGGTATATATACATTTTTATTTACGTGATAAAACGGGTCCACATTATTTATTATTAAATTTTTTAATTTATAAATTATATTTACAAAATCCCTTAAACGCAAAATGCCTGAAAAAGAAGACAAGTCGCTTTATATAATATGTATAAAATTTTAAACACCAAATATTGGTAATATTTATAATTAAATTAGCTTTACATACACTAAATTGGGATGATTATCTTTTAATTAAAAATATCTAAATATGTTTCTGCTTTTAAAGACAGTCTAGTACCGTTTCCAAAATGACAGGTGTTTCCGAAATGATATGAATGATTAATAAATATGGCTGAAAATATTAAAATTTTATTTTATTTTTAGGATGTTGTTTGCCTTCTTTACTTTTTTTTAGGAATTGCTTTTATTTAGTAAGCAAGTCAATAAACAGTATGACAAAACAAGATACATTTTTCCATTAACATATGATTGTCGCTTGTCCTCTTTACATATTCTCCTACGCCATCCTTGGGGCGTTTACTATCATCAGGTTGACTAAGAGTCCATGTATATTCTATTATTCATTTGAATTCCTAAAATCAATGTTAAATTGGTATGTTAACGCTATCACGATATATTTTATGTATATCCGTATGTTTCAAAAATATATATTATTATTTCTAAAATTAACTATAGTAACTTTAGTTTTAGAGATTGTAGGTATTGTTTTTTTACCCTATCCATTGTTTAATTTTATTTTAGTTTTTAGTTTTACGTTTTACTTATACCTTTTTTTTAATTTGATAATGCTTGTTCTTTTGTTTGCACTTTTTACTTTTTTAACGCTATTTTAATCTCTTTTTTTTTGCTCTTCCAGTTCTCCACCATCTATAATCAACCTTTTTCTGCTTTGTGTTTATTCCAGAAACCACATTGTCCTTTTCAAAAGATGTCATCATGTTTGGAAACGTTCCCAAAATGACCGTTTCGGAAACCAGAATTTCAAATTAATGGCGATTTTTTTACAGCGGCCAACTTGGTATATCCTAAAAAATTTTAATGCCCAACCAAATAACACTATATAATTTAAAAACAAAACAATATTTTTTGTAGTATACTCTTGACAAAAATCGTAAGGGTTAGAGCCATGTTACATGTCTATTCCGATACCCAAAACTTGTGTTTGAGCCTTATGGTGTCATGACTGTAACCCTTACCATATTTGGCAATATGTTTAAAAATTGCATGTAAAACATTGTGGTAAACTTGTCCGACAAAAATGGTTTTTGTTAGCCCAGTCCGACACCTGAAACATTTAACATTAACATGCTGGGTTTAAGCGCCGCTTCCATATATGACGGTATGAATATTCGTGGTAGACTCGTCAACACGAACCCCCTTAAAAGAGCTTTAAAAATGTTCAGTATTCATATCATAAAATCCATTTCATTACTGCCCTACGAACTATTAATTATATTGCAAATTCCAATAAAATTATTTTGTATCTTTAAAATTGTCTAATAAAAGATAGCAAAAGCCCTAAGCCCCAGGACTTAACGTAAAGACTTGCTATGTAAAAAGACACTTGACTAGATTTCAAATCGAGTAACTTTTTGTCCTCATAATCAGTCGTGCGACTTTAAACTCTTTGTAATTCTCATCATTCATTGATGAAATAATCACTAGGCCGTAATGGAATCATTCACGGTCTTGATTTTCATGATCAAAGAAACGCACGGTTCATCTAAAGCAGATGGTTCGAAGAATTTAGTGGCTTGTGAAGTACGACCGACGCGACTTACAGTTCTGTTTTTGTTATGACTTTCGTTGAAATAGATACTGTATTTCATTTTATGATATTAACAATTGGCTACTGTATTCTCTTGTATGTACATACATTGTTGCGGATTCAGTTATTTACAAATATTATTTCTTCTTTTCGCCAAACGGTGTATTTCTAAAGGTACTCGCACACATGTAAACTTTTGAGGCGCAACTTTTTATAGCGCAATAATTAAATGTATGTTAGGTTCACACATGCATTAAAAATCTTTAAAGCCGCGTACAGATCTGCACACGCATACGTTGAGCGAAGACACATACACATGCGTGTGCAAATGTGGACGTCGCTCTCGTGGCTTCTCGCCGCATGCGTTTCTTTTCACGAATACCTTGAGCGCACACGTTGCGAGCCAGCCTGGTGTCGGTTTTTCGAACGCTTCAAAGAAACATGCGTATGCGTTCGCGCTCAGTTTGGACAAAAACAATCGTCTGTTGTTGTATTCTCGGGATTTTTATAGAGAAAGTTTTTGTTTATTGATTAAAATGGAGTGGTCCAATGAAGATTTCCTGGCGCTTATTGACTAGTATGAAAAATATCCCATATTATGGGATACAAGACACCGTGTGTGTGTAAGCACGCACGCATACGTAGCAATAAAAATTTCCGACGAATGATCTGAGCGCGCACGGCTTGAGCACACATGCGTGTGCGTAGATACTCAGCGTATGCGTGTGCAGATCTGTACGCGGCTTAAGCATGGCTTCATAAATAACTTGCGCAAGTAAAAAGTGTCAAGAAAAAGTTTGAGAGTTGCGACGCTGGTCGCGCACAGTGCGCCACTTTTATTGCGAAACATAGGCTGTCCCTTTTCCACGCATTGCCTGCGTATGTTTTTATTTGGCTCAATGTGTATATTGCACAGGATTTCGACTTAAACGGTTATAATCTAACCTTGGTCCATACTTTTCTTGCGTCCATGATTTTTTCCTCAAACACGTGCTTGCCGTAAAATAAAACAATAAAATTTCCCACCCATTCTATTTCTGTTATAAACCCCCTCATTTTTGTTCGCTAACAAAAACTAATTAAAGTTTGTTAATTAAAACCCTATCTTCAAAAATTCTCATCTCATATTCTCATAAGCGGCATAAGAGTATATGCGCAAAATCTTAATTGGCCTATATTTGTCGGGCTACACAAAAACTAATTAATCTTATTAAGTAAACGTTGTGTACAAGGGCAATAATTCTTCTTTGCATCCGATTTTTAATTAGCTGTCAAATGAACAAAATTGCATTTGACGCTTAATTATATTTATGAATCGATATACAACGAGCTCTCTTGGGGCATTATCTGCCTACGGTGTTATTCTAAAGGGTTATTCTGCAAAAAAAAAATATTAATTTTATTTACTATTAAATGTTTTTACCCAAAAATTTTCAGGGTGTGACGTGACAACGTCTTTTAATTCGATATACCCAACTGCACGCACCAAAAACGTGCAAGCGAGAGCGCGGAACGAGTGACAAAGAGGCACAATCTCCGCGTCATTAGACATCTGTTTCTCTCCTACTTGAGTGAGCGTGCAGTGAAAAGTGAATGTGGTGTCAATTGTTTATAGCAACTATAATTGCGGCGATAAAGGTAATGATTCTTTAGACGTTGTCACGTTAAACTATCATCAGTAAACCCATTTTGCAGAGAACCGATTTTTTACTAGGTTCTTATATTAAATAAATACCAAATTATTGTTTGACAAGGCCGTACCAGGATTTTAATTTATTTTAATAAACAAATTAAGATATGGCACCCACACCATATTGTATATATTCGGGGTGCTATTAGCCTTAAAAGAAACACTTTGGTAAAGAAACTATGTCCGTTGAGATTTGCGAAAAAAAATGTTTTTTTTGGTTTGCTCGCCCTCCTCCCGTAGAGAAAATCTAAGTTTTAAAGCGAATCCTCCGAATTTTTTTAGTTTCCAAGAAAAGCCAATAAAAAATGTACAGTAATATTATAGCATAAATTGATATTTGTTGACATGATCACAGCGTTAAAATCACATCCGGTTTAACCAGAAGTACCATCAACTGTTCAATTTTAAATAAAAATGGCTTATTTTTTTCCAATAGTGATTTTTATTCTCTATAAAATTCTATTTTCAATGATGTATAATACCAAACATAGTGTTTCTTTTCAAAATGGCTTCCAGAGAATACTTTTAAAGAAAACAAAGTACCGCTATTATTTCTGCTTTTAATCTTCTTTTTTGCTAAGTAGGTTGTGAAAATAAAAGAATAATCTATTTTACTTTTACAGGTAGTGAAATATATCTTTTCATTATTAAATCACTTACATTTCGTAATTTCAGTTTTCAATAAAATGGATGAAGAGAAAATCCGAAATTTGCCAAACATTTTAAATGAAATCACCCTATTTTATTTTATTTTTAAATTCAACACTATAATCTCTTTCCAATGACATATTACAACATATATTTATTTTCAAGATGGCGGCCATGGAACATGAATTTAGGAATTCATTCATTCGGATGTGAATAAAATGTTCTATGACCACCCATCTTGAAAACAAACTATATGTTGTGATATGTCATTGGAAAGAGATTCTAATGTAAAATTTAAAAATAAAATTAAATAGTGGTGTTTCCATTTAAAAAGTTTGGGAAATTTTGAATTTTCTCTCATTAACCAAAAGAAAGGTAATTAAATTTTTTCTCCTAATTTTATAGTAAAAGTGTATTAAATTTAAAACAACGATGGTTTTTAAATCCCAAAAAAGGGATAATTAATGTAGAATCACTCACTTATGGATTTATTTAAAATGTTATTGTTAATTAGATTTCGTAAACACAAAATAAATAAGGTTTTACCAATTTTATGTTGCTTAAAAACTAATTTAGTTTTTAATTAGTATTATAGCTCTTTTCTCGACGCGAAAGGGGATTATGTCGTCTTTTTATAGCCGTCGTTTTTAATAAATCCGTAAAAGGGTAAGAAAAAATTAAATAACTTGGATAGTTTAGATAATTTAGCCCTTTTTTTAATTTCCTTACTTAATTACTAAAATAATGAAGTTTTTGTAATATCGTGTATTGTTATGATGCCGCTCGTTAAATTTAATCATATTAACATAGAATTTAAATTTAAAATGTAGTTTTATTTTAAACATTTATTTTAAAGAGAAGTAGAGAATATTTAAGTAATTGCATTTTTCCATAAGTTGGGTGTATATTTACGAAGCAATTTTTTAAGTGTTACATCGGGCCAAATAAGTAATATAAGCCTAAACAGATTTTTTATTTAAACAGAACTACGACCAAGATCCGCATTCTCAAAATGCAGGTAATACTTACGAACGCATATATACAAAAAAAACTAACAATTACTATAAAATATATTCCCTAATTTGCCCACAAAAATGCTAACAGAAGTTATCTTTAATATAAAATATTTTGAAGTATTTAAAAATCGGCGCCTAGCCTTTTTATTTGTTGATAATACCACAGGATTCCGACACCCAACGATGCGACCGAATGGGAGCACAGCGTTGCTTACGTCACAAATTATCACATGACCATATTTTACCGGTTAATAAAACACACAAAAAGGTATTCTAATCCTGCAATGCATATGGGAAATGTGTCAAAGACAAATTCATTTTGCTGAATATATTCTACCACGCATGATTATAAAGGCATCGGTTATGCGCAGTCAGTGAGTGGTCCTTACTAGGTTCAACCAAAGAATACTAATCATAGAACATCACAAGTGAGATTTCAGCGTACCCTGAAATTTTAGTACTTACCCTGACTACCAGATAGCGAAAGTTAGCACCGGACCAATCAGAAAATTGGTCGATGCCCATGTCGAGTTTCTATTGGTCGGTTGGACTATTTTCGCGATCTGGTAGTCAAGCGTAGGTACTAAAATTTCAGGGTACGCTGAATTCTCACTGGTGATGTTCTATGGATTAGTATTCTTTGACCCGGTACAGCCAGTTTGACAAGTCCTATGAGGTAGGCAAAACGCGTCACGGAAAAGGGTACCTGGTAAATGACATGAGAATCAGGAACTTTTGGTAAACTGGCGATTTTTTAATGAGCTTCACAAACTGCTAAAATTAATGACTTAACTTTGCGAACTACCTGTATAATTGTAACAGTTACTCAAAAATTACTTTACGAATATAAAATAAATTAGATAACGGTAATGGAAGATCCCTCAACGAACTTTCATAATAATCTTTGCTACACTTCAAATGGTTGTTTCGACATTTCTTAGGCAGCATTCGTAGATTCGTACCCTGAAATTTTAGAAACTACCCTAACCACCAGATAGCAAAAGTTGGCACCGGACCAATCAGAAAGTTGGTCGATGCCCATCTTGAGTTTCTATTGGTCGATTGGACTATTTTCGCTATCTGGATGTCAGGGTAGGTACTAAAATTTCAGGAGTTCGCTGAATTCTCACTGGTGATGTTCTATGGATTAGTATTCTTTAACCCGGTACAGCCAGTTTGACAAGTCCTATGAGGTAAGCGAAACGCGTCACGGGAGAGGGTTCCGGTAAATGACATGAGAATCAGGAATTTTTGGTAAACTGGCGTTTTTTTAATGAGCTTCACAAACTGCTAAAATTAATGACTTAACTTTGCGAACTACCTGTATAATTGTAACAGTTACTCAAAAATTACTTTACGAATATAAAATAAATTAGATAACGGTAATGCAAGATCCCTTACCGAACTTTCGTAATAATCTTTGCTACACTTTAAATGGTTGTTTCGACACTCCTTAGGCAGCATTCGTAGATTCGTACCCTGAAATTTTAGAAACTACCCTGACCACCAGCTAGCGAAAGTTGGCACCGGACCAATCAGAAAATTGATCGATGCCCATGTCGAGTTTCTATTGCTCAGTTGGACTATTTTCGCTATCTGGTAGTCAGGGTAGGTACTAAGAATTTGATGATGTAGGCGAAACGCGTCACGGGAGAGGGTCCCGGTAAATGACATGAGAATCAGGAATTTTTGGTAAACTGGCGTTTTTTTAATGAGCTTCACAAACTGCTAAAATTAATGACTTAACTTTGCGAACTACCTGTATAATTCTAACAGTTACTCAAAAATTACTTTACGAATATAAAATAAATTAGATAACGGTAATGGAAGATCCCTCAACGAACTTTCGTAATAATCTTTGCTACACTTCAGATGGTTGTTTCGACATTTCTTAGGCAGCATTCGTAGATTCGTACCCTGAAACTACCCTGACCACCAGATAGCGAAAGTTGGCACCGGACCAATCAGAAAATTGGTCGGTGCCCATGTTGAGTTTCTATTGGTCGATTGGACTACTTTCCCATCTGGTGGTCAAGGTAGGTACTAAAATTTCAGAGTACGCTGAAATCTCACTTGTGATGTTCTATAGATAAGTGTTCTTTGGTTCAACACATTCAGTAAAATAAATTCGCTTTTGAAACATTTCCCATAATGCATTGCATGATTGGAATATCTTACATTTAGAATTTTGAAAGCAAAGGACGAACTAGGTAGCGTATAATTCAGCTCATTTATTTTCCATTTTATTTCTAAATGATAAATAAAAGAGTCCTTGCAGGGGTGTTAGCGACATATAGATTTTTACTAGCTCCGCCACTGAGATAAGGTATCTATGATAGAGAATACAATATTAAATTTATGATTGGGTAACTTGTAACCTCAAAACTAGTTTAAACCGCGAATTAATTTTGACCAGTTACGTGGTTTGTTAAACCCTGTAAAATAACAATTTATGCTGATTATCCTTATTTATTTATAAGACATATACAAGGTGTCCACTAATTAATGATACACAAAAAAAAACAATTAATCCTCTTTATCAACATATTAGGTATTTAATAAACTTACCTATGTTTAAAATTTGATAATAGGGATGATCTAGGTTATCAAAGTGAAAAAATATTTATAACTTATTTTAATGATTTTTGATACGTTTCAGATAAGATGGTAATTTATATAACCAGAACCAAAGAATACAAATCCATAGAACCTCACAAGTGAGCGTACCCTAACATTTTAGTACCTACCCTGACCACCAGATAGCGATAGTTGGCACCGGACCAATCAGAAAATTGGTCGATGCCCATGTCGAGTTTCTATTGGTCGATTGGACTACTTTCGCCTCTGGTGGTCAGGGTAGGCACTAAAATTTCAGGATACGCGTGAAATCTCAATTGTGAGGTTCTATGGATTTGTATTTTTGCCAGAACTAACCAGGACTAGGGAGCGTCCCCCAAACTACTTTAAATTTATCTAAAATTTCGCAACTTTTTGTGCTTCTCTGTATGTACTACCTAAGTAAAAGAGTGAATATACAATATTTGCATTTAGGTAAGTTGTTTAGTGCAACCAAAGAATATATGTAAGAATACATGCATTAAATTATTAGTATATTACGGGTGACCTGTCAATACTCTCCATCTGTATTTTATCCGTTTACAGTTTTAAAATTCTAGTATTAAAAAAACCTAATACTAAAAATGTCTCTTTATATAGATGCTAAAGTTCACATACCTACTTAAAATACTAACCTAAAAAAATAATACAACTATTAAACCAGTAGCAGAATAAACGATTTGATTTTCCTCCTGCAAAAAATAATCAAAATCAATTAAAAGGTATTGCCAAGTCGACCGCGAAATGATGTGGCAATGGTAGTTGTAGTTAATAGGCTGTAATTAAAGGTATTTTTCGGTTAGACTAAACAACCAAATTCAAATACATATCTGGAAAACTGTTCTTACACTTTAAATTTGGCACCCAAATTTTTGATCCGTTGGTCCCTTCATCAATTCAGTGAAACTTTCCCAACAACTTTAACTTCTGTGTATACAATTTAAAATCTAAATAATATAAGTGGTCGAAAGAGCATGCCTTTCTTGGACATTTAAATTTCTAGTCCCTTTGTCCTATTGTAAAGTCCATCCGTGGACATAACCGGGTACAAATAATATAACGCATTTTTAGGATACCCTGTACATATTGCCATAAACATATAAAGTATACATGTTTGTGTAGAAAACATTGAAGAGTTTGCTGTTCTATTTAAATTGTAGATACAGGAAAAATAAGAAATTTGTGATGTTTTAGATACATTTACGGCCAGTTTCGCAATATGTGGTTCACACTAACCATACAGTTTGTTACCATAAAAACAACAAAATACTGAAATGTGATTGGTGTTGCCGAAATAGTTAACCCAAAAGTGAAGGTAACTATATATTGTGAAACTGAGCATTAAAGTAGTTTTGGTGGGCGCTTTAGTTATGTTATGTCAAAAAACCTTTAGACAGCAAGTTCCGAATAAAAGCGACCTGCACCTATGATTACTGGATAAAAACTATTTTATATTAAATATAGCATTTAAACATAGGTATCTGCTACAGGGCTGCCTAAAAAATTATTGTCAAGGCTGTATTTGAATTTAAAAATAACCTCAAAATTTTTTGGAACACCAGGTATAATGGCAATTTATATTTTTATTACTCTAAATGACTACCATACCACTAATATATCACCAAAAGTTTTTTCCTTTCTAATTTTATAAATGAAGCCAGGGAAATTGCTTAAATTTACTATTTTAAAAAGTTTTTGGTTTATTCTGTATTATTTAAACATACATATTTTATTAAATAGCCTTAGAATGTATTTAAAAAAATAGGGGTTGTCATTATACAGAATGTGTCGAAAATTTTGAGGTTATTTTTTAATTTCAATCTAGCCTTGACCATAATTTTTAGGGCAATCCGGTAGCAACATCTTTGTTTAAGTACTATATATAATATTTAATACAAAATAGTATTTATCCGGTAAACAGATGGGTTCAGGTTGCTCCCTATGCGCTATTCGGATCTTAGACTGTAATACTTTGGCATCAGAAATCTATATGGTTTCTCTATATACCATTAATTACTGGACACTTTGTACAGGGTGGCTCGAATTCGACGCTCATCATTGGGATTTCGGAAACCGTAAGAGATGCAGGATAGGTTAAATAAAGGCAAAGTTGCGCAATTTAATGCTCAATAAAATGCCGTTTTGCGTTTTAAAAAATTCCGAGTACTTCCGAAGATATTCGAAAAAAACCGGAATTTTCAATTTTGGTTTCTGTTGTTTCCTGGCTATATTTGTTAAGATAACTTAAAATGAAAAACACGTTTTTATGGCCACTTTTTCTGTTCTATAATTCAGTGTGATTAAATATTAAAATCTGACGTTTCGGCTTCTGGCGATCATCATCAACTTAATTTTTTTAAATACGGACCAGATATTTTTTTCAATTTAATTAAATCCTTTCATCACTCTTAAAACACTATATATCGCCACTTTGATATTTGCTGACGTTTCGTACAGATAATTCCATCACCAGAATATTGCATATTTATTTAACCATAATACGGCCCTGAACTACATTTTTAGGTTTAAAGGTAAAAAAAAGAATAAACTTATTACATATTCATAATGTTTTATTGCAACTCATTGATATCTAACAGCGGAAATTACTTTATTAACAGAAACTAACCAGCAGGTACGAATTCAAGGGAGAACTTCATTTAATGTATGGATTGGTATGTGGAGGAACAAAATTATTGGACCTTTCGTTTACGAAGGGACCTTAACTTCCGAACGATATCTAAATTTGATTAGAAATGATGTCTTAGACGCTCTAGATAATCAACCTTTGGCAGTATTTCAAGAAATATGGTGGCAGCAAGACGGAGCTCCTGCCGACAATTGAAGGGAAGTAGCTCAATTCCTTTACCATATATTTCCTAATAAATGGTTTTGCAAGATGGCCCGCTAGGAGCCCAGATCTTAGTCCCCTAGATTATTTCCTTTGGGGATATCTTAAGAACCGTTTATTTAAAAATGCACCTCACGACCTTTAAGTACTACGACAAAATTTAATCGACAACAATTAATCGAACTGTATTAAAAATACAAAGCAAAGCAAGAAAATGCATTAAGGCGGAACGTTATCTTTTTGAACACCTATAATAGTGATTAAATTATGTTTATATTTAATATGGGCATCAAGATAGCATTACAAATTGTTTATATAAGCTGATTTGTTGTCTACCTTTTTGTATCTTATGTCTAATATTCATGAAATTTTCGGTTAATAAAGTAATTTTCGCTGTTAGATATCAATGAGTTGCAATAAAAAGATTACGAATATGTAATAAGTTTATTCTTTTTTGTACCTTCTTACCTAAAAATGTAGTTCAGGGCCGTATTATGGTAAAATAAATATGTAATATTCTGGTGATGGAATTTTCTGTACGAAACGTCGGCAAATATCAAAGTGGCGATATATAGTGTTTTAAGAGTGATGAAAGGATTTAATTAAATTAAAAAAATATCTGGTCCGTATTTAAAAAAATTAAGTTGATGATGGTCGCCAGAAGCCGAAACGTCAGATTCAATATTTAATCACACTGAATTATAGAGCAGAAAAAGTGGCCATGAAAACGTGTTTTTCATTTTGAGTTATCTTAACAAATATAGCCAGGAAACAATAGAAACCAAAATTGAAAATTACGGTTTTTTTCGAATATCTTCGGAAGTACTCGGATTTTTTCATACGCAAAACGGCATTTTATTGAGCATCAAATTGCGCAACTTTGCCTTCATTTAACCGATCCTGTATCTCTTACGGTTTCCGAAATCCCAATGATGAGCGTCGAATTCGAGCCACCCTGTACACGCTTACTACCCTGACGGCACCATAAAAGCTACAAAGATAATTAAAAATAAAGTTTGTTTTAATCAATTAACTAATTAATTAACTCCGCATCGTTCCGTGCGCCCGATGTTAAATTATAAGATAAAAAGTGTGTTTTAAAATTATTAAACAAAATATAGAATTTAATTAATTATTTTACGGGCACAATGCTTTTAATAAAATATAAAATTAATTAAAAAACGAATTTACATTCGGCCCGCATGATTACCCAAATATTGGTTTTTAATTGAATATACTTTTGGAGAATAACGCAATTATGATATTCAGCTATAGAATATGCCGTTCAAGGGTTAACATTTTTTAAATACAATGGATTAATTAAAATTTAGTCTATTGAAAAAAGTTTTGGTAATTATAAATTGTACAAGGACTATTAGTATAGGAGGTAGCAACGTTTTCAAAAAAGAATTTTAGGTCAGCTGATTTTTTGATATGTTGTTCTGGTTAGCGTTTATTAGTTCGCATCCTACCTGAACAGGTAATAAATAAAGGTTTTGAAAAAATTTTAAGAAACCTAATTTTTACCATCTAGTATTTAGATAAGTTTAGCAAACATATTTTTTTATTGCCAGACACTTTTATCATTTTAAACAGTCGTTTTCCTTCTAACTTCTAAACCGTTCGGTATATTTTGATGAAACTTGAAAAGATAATATATAACCAAGGTCTGCATTTTTGGCGTATCATTGGCAGCTCTAAATGTCAAGGTCACAGCTGGACGCCAACGCAAACGTTACCGCCAGCCAGACAGCCGAGAATCTACCTGAAAGAAGGGAATGACAACATATCAAAAAATCAGCCAACCTGAAAAACTTGTTTTCCCGACTTTGCCACCTCTACGACTATATTCAACATAAGCTAGACAAGTGTTTCAGATCCTGTATTCGAATCCTGCTGTTCAAATCATGGTATTCGAATTTTGTTTTTTTAATGTAAAGGAATAAAGAGCAGTTTTATTTAGGGGTTGCTATTAAAACAAGGAAATATCTTTGTTACCCTGTTTTATATTGGTATTAAAAGTAATGGGTTTTATTAAGAGTTGTATCTATTTTACCAAAAAATATCTATAGAACGTCCGAAATAGGAGTTTTTGTACTAAAATATTGTCGTATGCATCAAAAGAACTAAAGAATATATTTTTTCTTGTTTGCAAAAACAAGAAAACAATATATTCTTCATCAGTGACGTCCATAAGGTATTTAAGCTAAATATTTTTAGAGGAAAAAAATGATACGCCACTGCTTTTCTAAAATAAAAATATGTTTTAATTCTCGTTTAGTTTGAAACAAATTTCATCCCATAACTTTTTTTTATAGGATATATAATTTTGCTGTAAATAAATATAAACCATTTTTCGGCATGGTTAAATCCCTATATAATTTAAGAAAAATTATGTAAAAAGATTTTACTGTAGAATTAGATATTAGCGAAACGATATGACCCTGCCGAGAAATGGTTGCTATTTATTTACGGCAAACCTTACATATTATAAAAAAGTAAGGAGATTTGTTCCACACTAAACGAGAATTAAACAAATAAATATATTTTAATTTTAGAAAAAATGCAGTGATGTACCATTTTTCCCTAAACAAGAATTAACAGAATATTTTTATAAAAAAAAAATGTAAATGCGTACCATTTTTTCTTTAAAAATGTTTACCATAAACTTCTCATGAACGTCACTGATGAAATGTTTATTTATTATATAACAAAAAAATGTCTTCTGATGCGTATGAGTCATCTTCCAATTTTTTTATCTATCGTACTTACTAAACTCCTAAAGTATTAACAGATTAGTTCACAAGAATGTGCTCGGACTACTAAAACCAACAAATCTAAACACGTGAAGATGGAACGATTACTTTTGCAGACAAAAATACAAGTCGTGAAACCACACTTTGTCGGTGACACAGGGTCACGAACTGGGATACAAGAACAATTCGTGCGAAAAATAACTGGGGTCATTGATAAAATAGCTTCAGGTGTGACTCGAGACTGTTAAAAGTAAGTTTTTCAGTATTTACTTTCTCCTCATGTCACAAAAGAAAGTGTATATAAAGTCTTAAAAGACAAGATAATTTATAGTTTGGTGGTTAAGACGTTCGTTATGATGGTGAAAGATTGATTTAATAAAAATTATTTTTTCCTGGTTCCAGGATATGAACCATAAAAATCAGTTCTTTAATTATTATGTGTTTTTGTTTATTTATTTTTTAGTTTAACATTATACAGGGTCTTTTTGGTATAGGATGCTGAACCGTAAGGGACTTTGTCCTTACGTGATTTTAAGAAAAAAGTTTAAATAAATGTATGTTCTAATTTTCTTAACTTTTAAGATACAGAATAAAAAAGTCCTAACCAACGCTTCAAACATAATAAGAACATTTTCAGGACAGCCACTTACTTTGAGAATAATTTTTGGTGTAATTTTTTTGTTTTATTTAGTGGCGTTCAAACGGGATTTAAACTAAATATATTTAAAGAAAAAATATGGTAGGGATGGCTCTGTTTTTTTTCAATTACTTTCTTGTCGGACATCATGCCGATTTTAATGTTTTTGGAATACTAAAGTTTTCTGGGGCACTTATTGCAAATTTAAGAGAATTTTTTGGCCACATTTTGTTTTCGTAATACCAATCATCAAACTGTAAATGTAAAGGTACACCATTTTTACTATATTCTCCTTCTTTTTGCAAAAAAGTAATGATTTTAGGCTAAATTGACACTCAATATATGATTTTCATTCATAAAATTGCAAATCTTTACTTTAAATTGCAGCATCATGGAGCAAGTAAAATGATTAAAAAATAAGGTTTTTTAATTTTATGAAAGTTGGTATAAGTTTTAGAAGTGGATATATAAACTTAAGTGCCAATTTGGCGAAAAAATAAGAATTGCGTGCAAAAAAAAGAAATATCGTGAATTTGGGTAAGTTTCTTATTCAAGTTTGATGATAA
Source organism: Listronotus bonariensis (assembly GCA_014170235.1). Lineage (NCBI taxonomy): Eukaryota > Metazoa > Arthropoda > Insecta > Coleoptera > Curculionidae > Listronotus > Listronotus bonariensis. The sequence goes on from JACEGR010003285.1 coordinate 53,941, forward strand.
ATATCTCTAAAACGCAAAGTCGCCGGTAAAAATTTTGAGATTCGCTACACAAGCTAGGACTACATATTATATGCTTAAACACCAAACTACTAAATGCAATTTTTGTGCCATAAATAAAAATAAACTTGAAATAACAATGTTTCTAGGGCCCGCTTTAGCCTTAGTCCGCCACTGTTCACCATGGACCCAGTACAGCCTCCTTGATACGTCCCTGTGAGGCAGGCAAAACGCGTCAGTGAAGAGGGTCCTGGTGAATAACATTGAAAAACGGGAGTTTTCTCTGAAATATAAAAAAACGAAGATTATTTTGTCTATTATTGCGACAGTAGGAAATTATTTCCAGTTGTCTTTATCCCGTTTAACATTGTTGTATACAGATACTCTTGTATTGTAACTTACATTCCTACTTGGCCAATTAAATTAAACTGCTATCAATCTGTTGTACACGCCTCTGGCCGGTATAATACCAGCAACAGAAACTTGTAGAAACCCTTGGAGCAAGCCCTATGCACGACGGTTACATAGGTCTATTGGAATCTGTTATCTACCCTGTCCTTACAAATTAACACAAATTTGGGATAAGCGGAGAGATTAGCTTTGATAATTTCGGTGACACCTCCCTTTGATTGGTCTTTACGTGCTGATAAAGTTAAGAAATTTTCTTATTTGGGTAGTTTGATTTTTGTTAAGTGAATATTAGAAACTTTTACACCACGTTATACGATATTATTTTTTCGGCAATTGTTTCTCAGCAAACACTATTTGCCGGCAATATACATTTTTCATATTGGCATTGATGGTAAAGCATTGGCAATTGGTGGCAATATTATGCCAACATCTAATACGCATTAAAAAGTTAACCCTAAATAAACACTCAATTGCCAATAAATTTTACATGCAGGCGAATTGCCGGCAAGCATACAAAAATGGCGGCATACCAATCCTGATTAAATAAAGCATGCCTTTTGTTGCAGGCAAATAAATATTGGATTTTTGAAGGCAAACCTTCAACGCATATTTATACTTTTGAAGCCATATTATTAACATTGGTATTTAACTAAGATTCAGCAATTTTTTTGATCTGTTTTATTTATAATGGGGGCTAAACAACATTATTTTATGTTTTTTACATAATTTAAAGGAAATGGCCTTTTCCTAACATTTTATTGATACAAATCATGCAAATAATAATTAAGTCAAACAAAATGTTTATTATGTATTTTTGAGAAAATAAAAATAAAATGATGGTAAAATTAGCTAGGTTAATTTCGACGATTTCGACCGAAGGTGATAAATTCAAATTTCCCGCTTAGCCGAAATACAAGATTTGACAATTTGGCAGATGAGGCAACCTTGCTTTTGTTTGGCCGCTTTGTGCAATTGTTTTCTACGTGGTTTTCTAGCTTTTTAGTTTCTTTTTAAAGAAAAGAGTTTTTAGTAGACATAACTAAGTGTATTCATTACCTAATTAGCGTGTGTTGTGTAATTAATTGGTGATGGCTAGTCAAGAAGGCGGGTTATTCAAGTAAACTGTTAGGAGCTGTAAACATTTCGTTTAAAACCTTTCAAATTTGTAGTTACCTAAAAAATTATATGAAATCAGGAGTTGCCTTATTAAAAGTTTTAAAGACGTGTTAATAAAAAATATATATGTATTATATATATGTTTTTTTTTGTTGACATTTAACTCCTTTAAAATATTTCTCGCTATGTTTTGGATCTGAAAATGGAGTGTAAGACGTGTAAGTGTCCCTTAAATACTTACTATTTTAAAGTGTTTTCTTTTGATTTACTATCTTTTTTAATTTTATTACATACTTTTATTTTTATTTTTTGGTTTACTGTTAGGGTATAAAAATTCATATTATGATAAAGTTTTCCTGCCTTTTTTCTCATTTTTTGCCAATAACTTATTAATGATGAATGCCATCATCCTAAACGCATTTTTGGCATAACTTATTAATGATGGATGCCATCATCCTAAACGCATTTTTTCATGATACATTATTAATGACGGATGCCATCACATTATCTGCAACACATGGCCTAATAACGGACAATTGCCCACTGTCGCGTCCTTTTGATACCTTTTTGCCAATGCCTTGTCATTAAAGAGTGTTGGCAATGCCAGTAAATTAAATGTACAACGCCGGCAAAGAATGTTATATGGGTTGTTTATGTATTACCAACATATACAGGCGTCCATGTCCAAAATATCGTACTTTATATAAAAAGAAATGTTTTATCGCGTTTTGTTAGGGTTGGGTTAGGTTTAAGGCCGATATTGACCTTCAAATTTAAAATAAGAAAAATATTTTGTTTGTAATTTTTTAATGGAACATTATTATGATAGATAATAGAACCAGAAAATTGTATTTCATCATCCACCAATTCTCCGCCTGAGGTCTTCTTCTCTGAAGTTCAATCTATCTGTATACGGGGTAAATTAAAAAAAAATAAACGTTTTTTTTCCATTTTTTTAACAGAAGGTTTTGGTTCTAAAATATGACATGACTTTTAATTTTAAACAAGTTTCCTAAACAATATTTTTATAAGTTCAAATATAAAGCTCGTTTCCTCCTCTGTCATCTTCGCTAATTTACACTTATCTCGTACACGCTATGATTTATTTAAATTTTAATTAGTGTTTTGTAAGTTTTGGGGAATTCAAAGATTTTTTAACTAGAAGTTTTCCATATGGTTCAACATTAATTTATGGCGGTGAGTGTATATGGCATTTTAAATTTAAAAATAGTTCCAATTTATGTCTTACTGCAATAATTAAAAAAATTCGTTTTCTATCTGTTTATCTAACTGATTTTTAAATAATCCCTATGAAACGACGCCAATGCACGTGTCTCTGACGCCCACGTGGGTATTGTAACATCCGATATTCAACCGGTTTTATTCTGCTTTTGAAGTAAATGGTCTTTATTTACCATGTTGTCAATTCATTCTATTTTATTAAAGATAAGAAATAAAATACCGCACAATAAGCAAATTATTACATAATATTTAGATTCATTAATAAACATTTTCAACCTCAATTGTTACACTTGGACAATATGAATAAATAGAAGCAAATGGTTTTACTTAAAAAATTGATGTAAATGCTTTTACTTCTAAGTATAATTAAATGCTTTTGCTATATTTTTTTAACATGAGCATTTGCTTATACCTAAAAGTAAAAGCATTTACCTCAAATTTTATAGGTATACCTATACAGGGTGTCCGGGAAAATGTAGGAAATCTCTCGCACACGTATGGAACAGATGAAAATAACACGACAAGTTCCTATAAAATGTTTCCGTTTAAGCCCCCCTGCGGAGATATGATCCCCTAAAGGGGCAGCTAGAAATCGATTTTTCGTGTAACGTAACTTTTAAAGCGCTCTGTATAATTTGATAATATTTTAGTACGATACATACTAGTAATGACCTCTTAAAATAGTGCCCTTGAAACTTATGGCGCTTCTTAAGTTTGCCAGGGACGGACTAGTTTTTGCACATTATTGATAATATTTTTTACGCCCTGTATGGTGAAGACACAAAAATATGTTTTTGGGTAGTTTAAACCTTTTGCTAAAAAAAAGGTACTCTTGTTTGACATCGATAAAATGAGCCGTTTTCGAGTAAAAAATTATTTTAACAATAAGAGTTTATTGTTGTTTAATAATACAATATTTTATTTTCGATGTAATTTGTAATTTTTGATTCAGTATTGAAGTCCTCTCGCAGGTCAGGAATTTGTGAACTCTTATTGTTAAAATAATTTTTTACTCGAAAACGGCTCATTTTATCGATGTCAAACAAGAGTACATTTTTTTAGCAAAAGGTTTAAACTACCCAAAAACCTATTTTTTGTGTCTTCACCATACAGGGCGTAAAAAATATTATCAATAATGTGCAAAAACTAGTCCGTCCCTGGCAAACTAAAGAAGCGACATAAGTTTCAAGGGCACTATTTTAAGAGGTCTTTACTAGTATGCATCGTACTAAAATATTATCAAATTATACAGAGCGCTTTAAAAGTTATTCACGAAAAATCGATTTCTAGCTGCCCCCTTTAGGGGATCATATCTCCGTAGGGGGCTTAAACGGAAAAATTTTATAGGAACTTGTCGTGTTATTTTCATCTGTTCCATACGTGTGCGAGAGATTTTCTACATTTTCCCGGACACCTTGTATAAGCATTTGCTTCTTTTTATACATATATGGTCCATTATTAAGGCTTTTTAAACATAACTTAAGGTACAAAACCTAAAAGGAGGAAAACGGAAATTTTTAGCCAATATTTGTACACAACATACATAATTTCTATGTTTTTTTCTATCTTTCCTATGAAAATAAAAAAGGAATGCCCCGTATGCCCTAATACACATTTTTTGGCATACAAAAAAAATTTATCAGTGTCGTCCATAAGAGGTTTAAGATAAACATTTTTAATTAAAAATGGTACGCCGCCATTTTTTATGATATAAAAATATATTTCTTAAATTCCCATTAGGAGGCGTCATTCATTTTTTAAAAAATATTTAAATTGAAAAAACGTTATTATAAAAAACAATTTTTTTTTAAAATTTAACACCCTTTAGTTCAAAAACAAAGAAGTTTAGGACATATTTTATATGAAGTTTTATTTATATTTTTTTATTGTAGAATTGGACCTTAAAGTTTGTCGGATAAGTTGTAAAACAACCCGTATGTAATGCATTCTTAAGGTTAAATATATTGTTATAGATGTAGTCATGGCCAAAAATATGGTTAATTTAAATTTAAGGCTAAAATTTAAAAAGTCATAATAAAATAAAATAAAATAAAATAAAATAAAATAAAATAAAATAAAATAAAATAAAATAAAATAAAATAAAATAAAATAAAATAAAATAAAATAAAATAAAATAAAATAAAATAAAATAAAATAATTCTTTTCTTAATACCTTATATCTTTTTACCAGGTCTTAAGGAGTAAAGACTTAAGAAACTGTTATTTTAATTCATTTATTTTTTCTCCTTATAAGTCATTTATGTAAACAAATCGTCGCAAAATCTTAAAGTAAACATTGGCTATGCGGTTTACATATTGCTTCCATTTTAAGTTTAATTAATCTTATCGCGGTGTAATTTTTACTATGAACTACTATTTCCTTTCTAGATAAGATACTGTGTATATCAAGACTTGTAAATAAATTTAATTTTTAAACAAATTTTGTTTATAAAGTCATATCTAATATACACATATTACACATACTGTGATCTGAACATAAAAGGAAAAATGGTGATTTAATTTTACAGGGTAAAAACTATTTATAGTAGGGGTGCCCAAAGGGGGATTTCGGGATTTACTACAGCGCAGAAGATTAATATACAGGAGGATACTTTGTAACCTGTTCAGTACCTTCACCAAATATGAACCGCGTATATAAGCTCATCGGAAATTTTTGAGCGCGTCAGATTAAGAAAGGGTGAGTTAATTTCATTTTTTTTCGCCCTTTCGGGGTCATCCCACCCAGGCCCGACGACCGCCCCCTAGGTGGTGCACTGCAGCCTGAAGGTTTATTGTACCTTGACCCCTACTCCTTCCCATTCACACACCATTCTTTCCATAACTTGGATGGTTGTTGCTCGGTCCGTTCGTCACCCCGAGCAGAACACCGCGTGCCGTTGCCCAAAACCCGCCGGTCACCCATCCAGTTATGGGCGCGCACTTCACTGCTTAACTCCGAAGATCGACGCTTGCCGAGACAACCGGAGCAGCCACAAGCGCGCCTAGTTAATTTCATGCTAAAAAGTGTATATTCTACTAATCTGACAATTTGAGAGTGACGTACCTAAAGAAAGCGGAGGGTACAAAGTTGTAAAAAAAAGTTATGTTGACATTCTCGAGCGTGGTTTTTTATTCTAAAAAAATAATTCAAGGATACCGAAAACTAAATATAATCTGACGATTTTCATAAGCCATAATAACAACGTCAGTTTTTTGACATTTTTAAAAATCTATAGCCGCTTCTCCCACCGATAAAAAAGGTTTACATTATATTACACTTTTTCTTCTTAAAATCTAAGCTTTACAACCCAATAGGTCTTTTTAAAAGCTCGATTAAATCGATTTAAATATAAATGATAGCCAGAATGCTTTTAACACAAAAGATGTTTGGTACAATCAATCTTACCCTTGTTTAAAGGTTTAGATCTAAGCTTTAACGTAAAGCCGCGTCCAGACTTGCAACAATCCGCCGTACCGGTCCACGCCGCATACTGCGCCGCATAGAGTGGAAGTGGACATGAACGGAGTTTACGTCGTTTCAAGGGCATGGCGAATAATGCGTCGGTGATTTAGAGCTTGTTGGTTTTTGGCGTCAAAGGAGTGCGAAAATAGGTTGGTTAGTTTGGACGAATGTTTGGCGAATTGTTGCAAGTCTGGACGCGGCTTTAGGTATATGTAATATGGCATACTTAATAAAAAAACTTAAATCAAATTGTATTTTGTTTTAATTGTATTAAAAGTTTTCACAATTTTGTGGTTTAGTTTTTAAAAAGAACAGAAAAATTAAATGAATATTCTGTTACAAGAATAGGTTTACAGTTTTTTTATTGTTAGTTTCTATTTGAGCTAGGAATTCACTTTCTTCTTTTATTTAAATTAATTGAATTATCTTCCTACAAAAATATTTGTATATATATATATATATATATATATATATATATATATATATATATATATATATATATATTTTTTTTTTTCAGTATTAGTCATTGTTTATCCTTAGCAATAATTTCTAAATTCTATGCATATAGGTTAAGAATCACCCTTTATAAAGATTTTTACAACTTTTTTTCCAAATTAAACGTTAAAAGCATTTTTTGAGACCTTCTGAGTTAATATTACCCAAAATTTATTAAACGGTTATTAAAAAAAAAAAAATTTTGTTAAATTATTATAAATTGTTCATGAAATATTTTATTTCTTTAAAAATATTGCTGATTTTGAATTGTTTATTCTATGTTTTGGCAAAAGAAATAAATTAAAAGCATGCCTTTTTAATATTTTTGGCATAAAAAGAAAAACATCGTTTTTTCATATGTTCGTATATTTTTTAAAAAGGAAATATTAACTTAATTAATTAATTTTTATATGTATGTTTTTATTCAGATTTTTTGTCTGTTTTTCTCACGAATTAACTAATAGTTATTTACATATTAAACTTCCATAATAAACAGACAGCAATATTACAACATTAAACGTCGTTTTCAAACATTTCATACTATATAATAGTTTTTCCACTTTTTAGCAAATTCCTTATGTCATTGTTTTTTGTAGAGTTAGTAAAAGCTGTTGTTATGGCACCACGGTTCAGAAACCATGAAATTAGAGGCGAATAGCAAATGTGTAATTTTCTATTGTTATGAAGAACAAAAACCTCCTATGTCCATAATTACATTAAAGTCAGTTTAACAAATCTTGTATTTCTTGTCGTTTAATCGTTAATTGGTGTGAGATTTTAAATAAAGATAATACAACAAAAATAAAAATTATGTTAAACGGGTTTATTGTTTGTTTAAAACTAATTTTCTGCTTGCTGTGGAATAATAAAAAGAAAGAATTGAAAATGTAGCTTTTATCAGGTAAATTAATAAGTAAATGATGCTTAATATAATAGGACGTAAATAATAATATAATAACAACATAGAATAAACCTTTAAATTATTCATAATTATTAAATATAAGCTATATGTAAACGTATTTTTATATACAGGGTGGCGCACCACAAACCTCTTGTGTTACATTACCAAAAACGTTAATATATTTGTAAAATATTTTTTATAGACATGTGCTGGCACTTGAGAAGAATTATACAGGGCACTCAAAACAAAAGATTATAATTAAACTTAAAAACGTTTATGATGCACCACCCTGTATATTGTTCATTCTGGCCATATTTTTATTACCATTTGGTACACTTCTGTTACCTTTTTAATAATTTTAATTTAATTTTTAGAAGAACATTTTGATTAACTTAGTATAATGGACACGTTAGGAAAATATTAATATTTTTTTGTGTTCAGCATAACGTATTGTGTGTTTGTGGTTCACAACTTTTGTTTTTTTCAGCAGATTTCCTACCGGATTAGCCTAGGTGTTTTTGCAAATATCTAACCAAAACTATCCATCTTATAAAAACTGCTAAATAATAGTTTTAAATTTCTATCACATAAAATCCATTAAAAATTATTATTATTGTAAATTAATTCCCTTTATTATTGTCACGTACCATTTTTAAAATAAAATATGCATTTTTATAATTGTTTCACTGTAAAAATAATTAATTCTAATAAATTTTTAAAAATATATACAGGCTTTAGAAATACGCGCAAACAACTAAGATATATTATTTGTAATAAAATAACAACACAAAGTCTTTCTTTATAATTATCCTTAGGACTATCAAAATTATTAAAATATTAAAAGCATTTTTAAAATCAAACCTTAATCGCCATAGAATGTTCTGTTTGTTTTTTAGCAACTTAAAAAATGTATGTTTCTCCTTTTTTGTAGTTTTTACCAACTAATTGACCTCCAAATGTTACCTTAAGGACGTTCCATGGTAAAACACTTTTCTTACGATATCTTTTAATTTTGGGATAAACATACTCTTAAATGTCTTCTCTATAAACAATTTTTTAATAGTCCTTTGCGGTGCTAAATTTTAAAATATTAGCAATTGAAAATCGTACACTTACACGTATTCTCTATTTCGGCCGTAGTTGGAGTGAGCATATTATTATTTAATAACAACCATACTTTTTACGATTGTTTTCAAAAACTGAGAATAATTTTCAGTTTTATTATTATTAATTGAAGATATAACAAGTATTTTTCTATATAGGGCGCCGTGAGATAAAAGAGGTGTCAGACAGGGAAGGACCTTTTTTTCGGTTTTTAATTAGATTTCTGAAGAGGGCGCCGTGAAATAAAATGGGCGCCAAACAGGACAGGCCTTTTATTTTTTGGTCTTCAATTTTATTTCTAAATAAGGCGCTGTCGGATTTAACAAATATATATATATATATATATATATATATATATATATATATATATATATATATATATATATATATAAGGCGCCCCAATAACTCTAGCCTAAGGCCTACCAAAGAAATTAATCCGGCCTTGAGCAAGCAGGATTAGTTTTTTTAATAATAATGTTTGTTTTGAATGTTAGTGACTATCGACGATCCATGTGCGTTCTGGTCGGTAAGGAAAGACAGCACTAATGAGTGAGAAACAAATCAATAGCCGTTGATTATGGGTGTCCCCTACATACTATGAAATATCCTTAATGACTTAAAAGGCATAGACGATCTTGCGACATTGTAGAACGCAATTAGCTTTTACACGTCTAAAGGAACGGCCAGACTGAAGAGCGTGCCAGCGACAAGCGAGCGAGCGAGTTTTTGAAAACCCAGAAGGCGGGCGAATTTAAAGGTGGGTCCAGACTTAAACATTTTAGCTCGAATGAACAGAACGAACTAAGCGCAGAGCAGAATTTTCAGAGTCAGAGAACGTTTTCCGTAGCTTGTCGGTAAATCGAAATTGCTCAAAAGGATTTATTGTTCGCCGAATTATTCAGTTGACGGGATATTAGAAAGTTCGAGTTGCTCGCATCATTCGTGTCTTTTGTTTTGTTTTGGGTGGAGGTAAATTAAGGGCCAATTAATCCTATTAACTCCTCAAAATCTTCAGAAGTCATTATAGTAAAAAATTTTAAGTGAATGTAGTCCATATCCTGTAATAACATATTATGAATACGATGTCGATACAATCTTCGTACCCATTGGTTTCTCTGTTTTTTCTTCTTTTGGCCATTTTACAAATAATAAAAAAGCAGTAAAAGCTACTACTTTCTCAGAATGCATGTCTTCTACGTGCAATTATCTCCTTTTTATTTTTATCAGAAATACTATTTCCTCTTTTGTGGAAAAAAAAATAAGAGCAAATACCTACACTACAAATACTTCAAAACAAGTCGATCTTTTATTATCATGTATATTCGCGGGAATGCAACGATATTTTGTTTGGACTGTTCGTTCTGTTTTTCCTGCGCGCTCAGTCCGTTCTGTTCGTTTGGGCTAAAATGTTCAAGTCTGGACCCACCTTAACATGCAGCCTTCGTATTCCGCAAAATGGCTCGCCCTCTTGTCGCTTGATGGCATGGTTGAAAACATTTTTGAAAGTTGTTTTATGGTACGAATAAAAGTACATTTATTTAGCACATTTATTTGATTAATAATTACTCCTGTGGGTTTAACGAGCATTAATTCGAAGAACTTTTATTTTATATTTTAAAGTTTTACCTCTCTAACTACTTACTACGGATCACAAATCTCAAAGAAAGTACGCTACTAGCTAAAATAGCTACAATACAAGCTTTAAAAAACTAAATAAATCAAAAATTACCAACGACAAAAACTTTAAAATACAAAATTTTGACAGTTGTCAGCAATTTTTACTGGAACAGTCTGCACCAACAAACATCTTATTTAACATTTTTTAAAAAAAGTTTATAAATAGCAACCACTTACTTAATATTTTTGTAAGTGTGATACAATCACCTAAAACCCGGGGGTGGGGGCAAGCGCCCCGGCCTTCCACCAGCCGGCGCCCATAAATATCATTATTAATATTCGATAAACGACATTTTGATGTTAGTAAAAAGTTTCCATTATTGTTTTGAAAATACTTATGTACCCCTTTTTTCTCCAGTGTATGAATTATGCATATTTGTAGTAATAGTAAATTAGCTTCATAAGAATACGAGAGTGCACTAAAAATAAAAAGTTGCAATTTTAAATTTGAAATTTATTTGCGCATTTCGGGACGATTTCAAAATTACCATTGTTACAGTATTCCATTACAGAACAGTATGCGCCCTGGAAAGTATAAAAAGCCGCATAATACAAGCGAATTATATTTTCCGGAATTATTAAGCACTTGAAAACATTTTTACAGAGCAATTTGAAATGCCAATGGAGCTGGGATACATTTTCTTTTTCCTACGGAGCTTCTGTTTTAATTGTTTGTGTATCTTCTAATTATTAATCTAATTAAGTGAGTAACTGCGGGGTTTTATTATTTGAAAAAGGCATTTTTGTTATCTCTTAACATATTTTCTTTAGATAGGTTTGGAGATAGAAAGAGTTAAATTTAAAAATATAATTTTTTCTTTGATCGAACGCAACCAAGTACCAAAGGTATATCTAATGAATTGAAACTTAACTTTCGCAATTTTGTAAAAGCTAAATTTTAAATACGTTACTTGGGTACCTTTTAGAGGATATTTCCTCAGTCGCTAGACAGTTTTGACAGTTCCAACCCCTTGGCAGAAAAACATTTGGGGTGACCCAATGGTCCGAGAAAGTCCAATATTTCTGTTATTTAACAATATATGACAAAAATCTGTTGTCTGCAAAGTCGGTCTCCTGACGATAGTTGAAGGTGACAACGTCGAAAGAATCATTACCTTTCAAGGGCGGATTTACGGGGGGGTAAAGGGATCACTCCCCCAAGAAGTGCTGACGACATAAAAAATATAGTACATGTTCAAAGATTTTACATTTTCATGCAATACCTAACTTAAATGCAATTTAAAGTTACAAATATTGTTTCCCATGAGCTAATTCCCAAATATGCTTACTTAAACAAACATTTATAAAATAACACAGAACAGTTTTAAATTTCCTTTATAACTAATAGCAATAAATATTTCTTTGCGGCTCTTACAAAGATCGATTGTTTAATTCTCTAGAGATGCTGAACTGAAAAGCAAACAACGGTCGCCTGGCCCTCGTCTGCATTTTTTGCTAAGTAATACATTTTTTAAACGTTATTTTTAAGCGTCTATAATTTAATTTTAGTAAACCCATGTGTGGTGTGTAATATGCACTTATTATAGTGATTATAGTGGAGTGGTGAGAAGTCAGACATTTTTTTTTAAATATAGTATTCTAGTCGTGTGCTATCCTGTTTAATTTTAAAGGTAAAAATTTTATAACCATCAATGGTAACCGTTTTTAAAATAAACAAACTTAAAATTAATTAAGTCCAGACGCCAAAAGTTACTAATTCTATTCTATGTTGAAAGAAGGAATTTAACATAGTTTTTTAATTTTATAGATTTTTATTTTATTCTTCCATTTAAGTGTTTAAGCCTACTTCTGTGAAGATAAAGCATGATTCTTTACTTATTTAGAATTAAAATAGATAAAGTGTGTTCACAAATGGACTTTATGTACTCTTATAAACATTTTGGAAAAGAATCATTTTTAATAAAACCTTTGCTTTGTCTAAAATAATAAAAACGATTATAAAAATTGCCACATGATTTACAGGTTAACTTGTAAAAAAAATTGTAAAATTAATAAATAAATAAAATATGTATTCCAAACCATTAAACCAAACCTCAATAATATTACTTTTGGGTGAAATTATTTAACTAAAGTATTTTGAAAACTGATATAAGGTATCTATTATCTATTGAAAAATAACACCTATAAAGATATGACTGCATTTCCACTAAATTATTTATTTTAATAAGTCGTTGAAAATTATTTTTAATTCGATTTTACCCCCCATCGCCGCAATTATCGTGGCTATAAACAATTGACACCACATTCACTTTTCACTGCACGCTCACTCAAGTAGAAGAGAATAAACAGATGTCGAACGACGCTAAGATTGTGCCTCTTTGTCGCTCGTTCCGCGCTCTCGCTTACACTTTAAGCCTCTAAATGGAACGCGTAAGGTAACGGCACATGAGTAATATTTTTGGTGAGTGCATCCAGGTCTATCGAATTATATGACGTTATCACGTCAAAAAGTCTTATATGAGAGTTGTAGTGCTTCCAAATAGGCATGTCCTAAAAATATTTGGACGTGTACAGAGTATTCTACAAATATATATATTTTTTTAAACCAACCTCACAGCAGTAAGTTTTTTTAACACTATGTATACATCGAAATATTTTTTCAATATGCCTATATCGAAACCCTACAAGTTATATTTAAGATGCCACGCCACAAGGTAAGTGATGTTGTTCTATGCCCTATTAATTAATTTAATATTGGTTTTTTTATTTGTACTTTTACTTTGGGTCAAGCTGCCTAACTATCCAGGTAAAAAAATCATCTGCATATATATTTTTGGAAAATTTAATTGCCTACAAAATTTTCAATAGACGAGCCATTTTCGAAATAATCAAACTTTAAATATTGAGGTTTTTTATATTTACCTTTTTTATTTTGGAATTTTGTAACTTACGAAAAAAATATATGGAGAGAAAAAACATATATTCTTAAAGGAAATTTAATGATCTACAAAAAAGTTCTTTTAACGTTTTTTAATAAATTTACTCCTTCAAAAGTTATTTATCGAATTTGAATTCAAAAGTAATTTTAACGTGTTAAAATGTTAAGAAAAAACTTTTTGTAGAATAATAATTTTCCTTTCTATATATTTATTTTTTGAATAGTTACAAAATTTAAAAAAATGAAAATTTAAAAATATGTCAATGTTTAAAGCTTGATTATTCGGAAACGGCTGCTCTGGCGAAAATTTCTAACGAGACGTATTTTGTGGGTAATTTAATTTTCTAAAAATATATGTGCAGATCATTTTTTTTTACCTTAATAGTTAGACAGCTTTGACGGAAAAAATAAAAGTACAAATAAAAATTCCATATTTAGGAAGATACACCTCTTAGTAATAATATTCAGGGCTCAAACCTTCACCTAATTTATTTTACCACCTTAAACAATATTTTTGATATATTTAAAAAAAAATCGAATTTCTTGGCCTAGTCTAGTGTTCATAATAATTGTCTATATTCTTACTGATGTGCAAATAGAAATTTTATGTTTTGTCAACTCCTATTTCCTTCTTGTATGGTGATTAGGAAAACAATTAAACCCTTTTCACAACTTTTAACATTAAGTTAAATGGTCCTAAAAATGTTATTGTTTTTCTGATTGCTTTTTGTTTTCTTGTAAACTTGTCATTACTTAAATTTTTAATAAGCTTTCTTTAATTGTTTTCCATCGTTTTCGTTCTTTTAATTCATTTAAGCTCATTTATATTTATCATGCCGTTTAAATGGACAATTAAATTATCAATTCAATTAATTGTACTGTACACAAAGGTTTCGAATGTTTATAAAATGCAATTGACTAAACATATAAATGTAGCAACGAGAAACATGATGCATGGGCTAAAATATGTGAAGTTATTGGTGCTGATATTTCGAAGGTAAAAAGAAACATTAAAAACGACATAAGCAAGACCGGTGATAGCTTTGTCAGGGACGTGAGGGTGTGAGAATTACGATTTCGGTTGGCAGTTCTGTTCAAAGCTTGGTAGCATTATCAGCTGATGACAGAGTCGTGCCTCTGTCGAAGCTTTGTTTGGTAAAAACTGTGGAAATTTGCCATTTTATTTTGGTTGTATATTTTTGCAAGGATTTCCAGTTGTTAATGTTTTTGGTTAGTTTAGAGACTTCACATATTATTGGTTCGGACTCGTTTTATTTTAGAGATTTTGATAGTGTTTAGTCGAATAGTTTTCAGTCATTCGTGTTTTTATATACATATGATACAGATGAGTGTCCGCTAATTAATGGTACACAGAAAAACCACAGATTTCTTATGCGAAAATACCCATTTAGGATTTAAACAAACATACCTATATCCAAAAGTTAATGATAAGGAAGATACGGGTGTTAAAGAGATATAAATATTTTTATTCATGCATTTCTGATAATTTTTGATATGTTTTAAACATTTTAATAAAACCTCGGTATCCAGGAGTTTTTAGATATCAGCTATTTATATCTGCGCAGTTGTAATTATAGCTAATACGATGTTATTGAAGGTACATACATACTTTCGGGTGCACTGAACAACTCAAAACGTGAATACCTTAAAAACGGTTGTCAAGACCGATTCTTACTAAGTATACCTTTTTGTGCAGAAAGCATAGAGAAGCTTACTAGTTTACATACATACAGAGTAGTAACAAAAAATTGGGTAGTTTTAGAGAATTTTAAATAGTGTACCCATCGCCCTCTAGTCTACACACAAAATTAATATTCGATCTGAAAAGCTAATGTTTAAAAACCCCTAGATACCGTTTTATTAAGATATTTAAAAGGGGGAACAATTATCGAAATAAATTTACTTTTTCTTTTTACTATGACACCTCCGTATCTTCCTTATTATAAACTTTGGATATTAGGTATGTTTGGTTAAATCTTAATATTTTGGCATAAGGAATCTGTGGTTTTTCTGTGTACCATTCATTAGCGGACACCCTGTATACAAAGTTTTTAAAATGGTTTTGACTTACGGAACCATGGAAAATGTTTTGCTCTGCCAGGTACCTCATCGTCCTGTCGTCGCTTTGATAATTTTTAATTTTCAATATTTAAACCACATTTATGTTTTTGTTTTAAGTTATGCCTATTAAAATAATCCAATAAATTTTGTTTACAACATACAGTTCTTTTTGTTTTCTCCTTAATTCTACGCCACTGATCTGCCTAAAATCAAACATGGCCGAAAATGGCCCGACTTGACGTCACAGCCGCGCTAGCCAATATGGCGAATGTCGTGACCTTATCTCACGTCAAACCACAATTTAAACAGAATTTTGTTCGTTACTTGCTTTGGTGGAGACAGTTTCTTCCGCGACAATCTAAAACATAAACAACTATTATAAACAAAACTAAAAATGTTCCTGATTTTGGATTGCTTTGCACTGCAGACAAAAAGTTAAAAAGCCCGTTGAAATTTGTTCCACAATTTTGAAGACAAAGCCTGCTAACACCTTGTAACACCAAAGTGTAACAAAAGAAATCATTCTTGTTTTGGTGAATACGTATCTTAAGCTTTAAAGTTAAGTTAAAAATATTTCGTTGTCTACAAAAAGCTAGATGATTGTATGTCATCAAAAACTTAAGAAGTAGATATGTTTTTCAAGTGTTAATTATTTTATCATACTAATGCAATGGGATTTTAATTTATCCAAATTTTGAAAAACACAATTAACTGTAAAATAAGTTTTTGAGCTATCAACTTTAACGAAAAACTCCTCGATTAAATCTCTCATTAACCCATTCACGCGATCTCTCAGAATTAACTGAAGTGGCGTAAAATTATATGATTGTTTCTCGAATCAATTACAGACAGGAAACCTTGCAGATGGATTTTTATTTTTAAAACAAAACATTTAATTATGTTTGGTGTGCTTGAAGCAAAATTAGTTTTGTGCCAGTGTTTACGAGGATTAATTACTGCCTAATTGATTTTCTTCTTGGGATAGAGCGAGGCTTAGTTTTATTTGTCTTTTGACTTAAAACGTGCTAATTGATTTCTTTTTTTCAGAATGATCTTCTATGTTTTGTGACTCAAGATCAGGTTGAGTGAGTATTATATTAAACAATATTATTATTATTAGTTTTAAGAGAGAGGCGTTCAAAAATGTCATAGGGACCGCCATTTTTATCGATTTATTAAAGAAATATGTGACAAACGTCAAAAATTTTAAATGGAAAGGGGGTCAAGTGGTACATTATTTTAAAGCTCCGCCCGAGTACTTTATAACCCTAGAATAAAATACCACATTAAGTACATCTAACTTTATTAGTTTTGGAAATACGGCCATCCCAATCAGGTATTTGGGTAATATTTAAAGTATTGCCATTTTGTAGTAGGTGAAGATATTGACTTTATATTTTAGGGTTATAAAGTACTCGTCAGGGAGTCTTTAAAATTATGTACCACTTGACCCCCTATTCCATTTAAACGTTTTGATGTTTGTGTTGGTGGGGGAAGCGGATAACCGTTGAATAAGTAAATTTTGACACAAAAGTGTGTCCCCCTAAAAATAAAAATTGACGTATTTCAAGATAAAGAAAATAAATATTTTATAAAGCTTTGAGTAACTCATGCGCATTTTCATTTAACAAGCCCTCTAGGACCGATACCTTAAGAAACTGTAACCCTTTTTTATTGTTTAACTAATCGATCAGGCAGATTCATTTATTAAATGGTCTTTTTATTGGGTACACGCCAAAGTCTATCTAGCAAGAATAGAAACTCTTCGGTCCTGGTCCCGGGGTATAGTGAGCTGACCCTGTTCGGCCCTATTGACCCCTATGAACTGGCCGGTTACCTGAAACAAAAAAAAATAAAAAAAGCCCAAAAAAAAATTAAGAAACGACGTTTGTCAAGTTAAAATGAAGTTTTAAAATTAAAATAAAAATATACCAATATTTAAATTAAAACCTATTAAAATTTTAAGCTTTTTAGTTACGCAAACTTTGAAAACAGTTTAACATTTGTGTCATAATTGACGTAAGTAACTGAATTGTATTTATTATTTATATCTAATAAAAAAGGTAATATGTTAGTTGATTTTTAGTTTTCCTAAAGATACCTCAGCATCCAGTCAATTTAAATAACACTTAGTTGTGATGCTAAGGTATCTTCAGGAAAACTAAAATTCAACTAACTCATCACCTTTTTTTTGGCATTATTAATAATAATACATCAGTTATTTATGTCACCTCATGACACTATTTTTTGGAGTTTGCGTAACTAAAAGTTTAAAATTTTAATCATTTTTAATTTAAATATTAGTTAGACTCTTTCCATGGTCTTCGAGTATTAGTGCAGTTTACGTTTACGTAGAAGTCTGGCATAGACTTCCCGGGTAGGTGGCTGAAGAAGTCGTACGGGCGTTGCTTTACTCTCGGGGATCGAGAAAAGATTCACGCTAAGTGGGGCTTCCTTCATCTGGGGCTAAGCGCTGTGAGTGAAGATTCCTAAGGCCTGAGGTTTTTTACGTTTTTGGTGTTGAACACATGGTGTCTTCGTATGAATGAAGGGTGCGCAAGTATGCGGCAAAACGTCAGTGGTGAAAGTGACGGATATGCGCGATACCAGTAGCAGCCCTTAGTGACAGCCACAATTTATGCATGTTCAGAACTTCATCGCTGTTGTTAATTGTTTGAAGTGTTTCTTACTCATATACTAGGAGTTTCGAGCTTGATTATCCAGATTTTCCACGGACAAAGCCGCAAAGCTTATAAGCAATGGCTTATAATATGACCGGAACAGGAGAACCTTGAATTGACTTAGTGTCAGGCCATAAATCAAGAGATAGATAGATAAAAATTAGTTAATTTTTTTTATTAACGGGACAGACTTGCCACCGAAACGTCGTCTTTTAATAAATTTTTTTTGTTTTTTTAGATTTTTATATGTTTTGTTTTAATCGACCAGCCAGTTCATACGAGTCAATAGGGCTGAACAGGATCAGCTTGCTATACCCGGGAACAGTACTGAAGCGGTACTATTCTTTCTATATAGACTTTTGGCGTGTACCCAACAAAAAGACCATTAACTAATTACCACTGTATTGTTAAAGCAATCGAACATAAACGCCAGTATGTTCTGCCAAGTAATTAGGAAGTCTTGAGCGGAAAATAGGATTTTCCACATGATAAGGAAATAAGCTATTAACTAGTAAATAAATACGCCACAATATTATAAAACATGTCTATAAATAAATACATCTTGTTTTCTTTCCAAATTTTATTATCATAGTAAGAAATGGACTTGATAATAATGTTTAAAATTATTATGTTTATAGAGAATTCTGTTCAAGTAAACCACCATTCCGCCAACGATACAAGAAATGTCTACATCGATGCCAAGGTAATAAAACACAATATTTTTATTATAGAAATCGACGTAGGCGCGGTTATTAAGATAATTGATAGACACTCGAACATTTTCTTAAGACTCAAATAGTACACCCACGGATTCAGATTCAACCTGTGTTCTCTGTTTGAATCGGATGTTATTGGAGAGAGTGTTACGAATAATAATATATATTCCAACTTGGTTATGATGCCATTAAATTATATCTTAAAGAGTTCAGAATGTTTAAAGAAACTCGATTACATAAGAACGTGGTTTAGTTTTGTGGTCAATTTGTAAGAGTAGCTTTTTGTAGTAGGGAGTTTAGTTTTTCTGAGATTGTGTGTTGGTGCAATTTTTTAGACAAACAATTGTTAACAATAAAAACTGTTATTCGCAAAGATAGACCTTCTTACCACCGTTGTTGCGGGCTCTAAACTTCTACAGGAAATCTTCCTTCTTTACTCACTCCTGAACAACAACTTTGATATATTTTCTTTTCAAATAAAAAAGTATTTTTTTTTTCGCCCAGTCTAGAGTATATGTTAGTAGCTTAGGTGAGAATTGGTGACTTTTTTTTTTTTGGCTAGGGAACTTTCACCTTATCTCCGCTCTAAATCCAGGCATAAACCCCGGCCACACATAAAGTGCGGACGTGGACGAAATTCACTTTGTTTCAAGGGCTTGGCGAATGATTCTGCCGCTGTTTTAGAGCTTGTCGGTTTTCGGCGTCAAAGGAGCGCGCAAACAGGTTGGTTGGTTTGAAGGGATGTTTGGCGAATTGTTGCAAGTCTGGACGCGGCTTTAGAGTTGACACGACATTATAAAACCGGTTTAAAATTTAAAAAAAGTAATAATTAATAATTTTTAAAATTAGTATTTTATATATTTCTCTAATTTTTTAAAAATTTGAAAATAGGACTGTTATATTGAAGTAAGTGACCTGAATATTACCTAATAATATCAAGTAACAAAATTGCGGAATACCACTATTAAAGTAACTTAACCATTAATTAAGAATACCTTACATTGCATTCTTGGGATCTGGCTTTTATCATATAACAAGCAACATTTAATTTGTGACAATAAAAGTATCAGAGTAAGCGGTTTTCTGGTGAGTTACTTTAGTTTATACCTGGAACACCTGCCCGAAGTGCATAGTCAATTATTTTGAAGCCGTTATCTTTGTGACCTTTCCTTAGGATTTGAAAGTCTTTCTATGAGCTGCAGGTAGTTTGTTTGTAGGTATAGAAATTAAAAATTGTACATAAATATACATGTAAAGTAAAATTCAATACACTCATTATAACGTCGTAATTCTTAACTATTTTTATAAATAAAAGTTCATAGTATAAACGTTTATCGAAAAATGTTTCCTAAGAAAGCTACGCCTCTTTAAATGGGGCATCCTAAGCATGCTTTTTTCCTTAACCTGTATATCGAAAATGGATGATATTTTAATTACAACTTTATAAAAAGACAGTTGGTTATTTTGAATAATATAACACACAATCTGTTTTTAGCAACTTTATAGTGTGTTTTCACTTAGCGAACGTATACGAGCGAAGAGCAACAAACGTATGCGTTTGGGTAGTGTAGACGTAAACAATTACATCGATTAACTCATGCGAAGAAGCTCGCTTGCTTGCTGCGGCTGGTGTATTTTCGACCAAAATCTCCTAGTCTACCTACCGAAGGAAAAGGGTCAGATAAGAAAAAGTACATTTTCGATCAAACCAGAAAATGTTAATGATCGGGTTTACCTAATTATTTATTATTAAATTGAATATCGAATACCCTAATGATGGATAAAAGGCCCTGACAAAAATAGGCCTCAAAATTAAGTCTAATATAATGCATCAAATGTACCTTGTCTTTACATTATTTTGCAGCTAACGCATAAAGCAGATATGGTTAGTTAAATTAAATTTATATTTAAAAAGAATGGTAACCAAGAAATTAATAGTTTAAAAAACTAAAAAACACGCTTTTATATGCAACCGAACTAAAATTAGAAAATAATTTTTCATTAAAAAAATATTGTCATTTCATAGTAAAAAGCGTGGGGTGCATTTTACTATTTTTTCATAACTTTTCCATCATAGATATTTGCAAATATAATAATTATAACATTTAATATATTTATCACCCCACGCTTTTTACTATGAAATGACAATATTTTTTTTAATGAAAAATTATTTTCTAATTTTTAGTTCGGTTGCATATAAAAGCGTGTTTTTTAGTTTTTTAAACTATTAATTATTTTTCATTTTTTAGTTTCTGCTACTCTTGACAAAATGGCGAAAAATTTTTTTAATGAACAAGAGTGGCAAATTTTAAAATTTTTTCCAACAGATTGCAACTCACTAAAAATTTCTTCTTCATTAAGTAGCAAAGTTTGAAATTTTGCCAACAGATGGCAATCCAGGCAATGTTTGGACCGTTGCCAATATATTGCAACCCACTAAAAAATTTCTTCTTCATTTAATAGCAAAGTTTGAAATGTTGCCAACAGGTGGCAACCTAGGTGTTGTTTTTATATTTTTATAATATAAAGGAAAATTTTTTTCCTGGCGATCCAAAAAAGAATGTTAATTTTTATTAATTGCACATTATGTATTATGTATACATTACACATAATGTAATTTTTATTATGGAATCCTTGAACTAATGGTGCAACTAACTCTATATTTTTATTGTTCATAAAAATTGAACACTCATGGTGCAACTAACCATATTGTGTAAAAACTAAAAAATTTCTTCTTCATTTAATAGCAAAGTTTGAAATGTTGCCAACAGATGGCATCCTAGGTGTTGTTTTTATAATATAATGGAATTTTTTTCCTGGCGATTCAAAAAAAGATAACGGGATACTGTTTTTAAATTATTGCATCTTCATCGGTCCTGACACGTGTGCAAAGTTTCAAAGAAATCGAATAGCTGGAAGTTGGTTAAAATTAGGCTCAAAGATTCCGTTACATAGATAGATAGATAGATAGATGGATAGTTACAACCCAAGTTAATAAAAGCTTTCATATTCTTGAATCTTGCGTCATTTTGGTCGAAAATACTATATAAGATAACCCTAACTTTTTACCTCTGGTTAAAAATACATGTGTTTTTAAATAATTGTTCTAAACTTGGTTCAACATACATACGCCCGTTTTGGGATGTATATGTATAAACATAAATGCTGTCGGAACGGAGGCGAACAACACTGCCCGCATACATTCGCTAAATGTGGATTTCAAATCGCATGCCGATCAAACGTACGAACATTTTTGGCGTATACGGTCATGGCCGTGCGGCCGTATACGTTTTCTAAGTGAATACATACCCTAACGTGCATTGATGCAGAAAATTGCAATTTTCTCAAAAACGATTAGTCCTATGGATATGAACATGAACCAAAAAGTTACCAGTTTAAAATACCAATTTTTATCCATAACCCCCTAAGTATGTAAGTTTTTGACTACAATTTTGATATTTCGATCTTAGAATCTGACTAAGCGTTTAAATGTTAAAAGTATGCAGTTTATTGATTTTCATTTTTTTTTTTATTTGATAATTAGGGGAATCTGAAAGTCTGGCACATCAAAAATTGGGGAGTTAAAAATTTTCACCTGGTTATAGAATTTTAAAAATATAGAAAATTTTACAAAATTTTGAGTTTGTCAATAAAATTGGATCAATTTGAGAAAGAAAAGCAAAAAGTAGATTCAGTTTTAAAATATTTTTCTGGGGTGGAGGTGGGACAAACAAAAAACTAAAAAAATAACTAATTTTCACAAATTTCCAAATAAAAATATTTTTTACCAAAGTGTTTCTCTTTAGGTCTTCGAAAGTTCTTACTAGTTTTTTTAATTATTAATTTTACAAAAAAATGCTTATTTTTTTCGTAAAGTTAATAATTAAAAAGTTTCCCGTTTGGTAAGAACTTCTGAAGATACGCAGTATAATTACATCTGGTATACAGCGTGTCCCGCTTTTCATAAATACACTCTGGTATCTCCTATAACTAATGCGATTTTCTTCAAATTTTGAGAATTATTTTATATTACAGACAGAAATAAAGTACTTGGCATAGTAAAAACTTTTATTCACCATTGGCGTGCGATCTTAAGGGGTAAAAAGACACAGGTTTTTAGGAAAAGGATATTAGGGCTTATTCTAATATTTTTTTCTGTCGGATTTTGAATCAGCATCCTCAAAAATTCCTTAATTTATGTTTTTAAAATATCCAGCGCCATTTTTTACATTATTTCCAAAAAGTTTTACATCCCCAAAACCGCACGCCAGTAGTAAAGCCAAAAAGTAAGTATTTGGTACAGTAAACATTTTTATTTACCAGGGGCGTGTGGTGTTAGGGAAGAAAAAAAGTCATTTTTGGGAAAATAAAATAAAAGAAAAATGGCTCTTGACATTTTGAAGATATGAATTAAGGGGTTTTTGGGAATGCTAATTCTAAAACTGACAGAAAAAAAGCCGTATTATACCCATTTCTAGAAAACATTTCCCCCTCTCCCCAGCTCCTCCAAGACTGCATGCAAATGGTGAAAAAAGTTTTACTATGCCAAATACTTCATTTCTCATACAATTTCCACCAAAATTGGAAGAAAATCGCATTATTCATAACTGAGATATCAGGGTGTGCTCATGAAAAGCAGGACACACTTTAAATTTAGTGAGTCCCATGTGTCACTATTTAGATAAAAATATTCAAAAGTACTTGCCAACATGACCAATTAATAGAAGATAGTGCATTATTAGGGGTATTAATTAAACGATTTTAAGCATGCTTAAATTAATGTTAATAATACTAATTTTTTATTTCAATATCAACTTAGTTGAAATATCAATTTTAAGCTTTAATGCGAAAACTTAACGTATAAATAGTCTATTAAAAATGTTAAAATGTCAAAATTAAGTATTAAAGAATCATTTAGCGCCTGCCTTTTAAAAGGTTTAAGTCGTAAAAATATTTACAAAAGCATGTTTAAAGCCCTAAGCCATCTTTGCAGCCATAAAAAATGAAGCGTTACAACCCTATTTACAAAAGGTACATTTTCAGATGAGAATACAGAGTTGACACAAGTCACGTGGCCTACCTTAATTTATACAGGGTGTCCTATATCCCAAAATATGTAAACAACCTTCCAGATTCATATAGATCACGCAGGAATCATATGACAAGTTTCTATAATTTTTTTAAGCCCTGGTTTTCAGGGATTTGTGCTCTTAAGGAAGGCCGCTGAATGTCGCTTTTTGTTAAATATTTTTTTGTATTTGGTATAATGAAATATTTTTTTAATGATACATATTATTTAGAACTCTTTAATCTAGCTCTGTAAAACATTTGCATTTTTTAATTGACCAGTAGCGGACTAACCCTTACCCAACAGTGCTACACATTGTATATATTTAGTTTAAACCTTTAGCTTATTACTCCCCTTGAATAATGATAAAATTTAAGCGTTTTTCTTTAGTGTGAACATCCAAAAACATTAGGTTATTCTGCAGCAAACTTATTTTTGTCGACATTAAAAAGTTGCAGCAGAGTTTCATAATTTTTAATATTTAGAGCTAGAAAATGCATAGGATTAGAGGGTGTGCATCTCAAATCGACGTACAAAATTATTAATCACAACCGTATTTAAGGAAAAGTTGTTATTCCTGATGCTAAACCAAAGAGAATGGACAAGGGGAGAGGAACAGTTGATTTACCCCCACCAATTAAAAAAATGACACACACCTGTGACTTGTAATTGTGTTCAGCGACCGATAGAGTTCGTCAAAGTTTTATTTTATTCTTGCTTAAAGCTGGTAAAAAGCACGTGCTTGGTTATAAGTATTGATTTATTTATAATTTTTTGTTTCAGTACATAATTTTTACGTAACATTTTTGTGTCTGAATCAATACTATCAGCCAAATATCTTGCGAACTTTAACCGGTTTGATGGTTAACTTAACACAGCGGGATTACTCGTCATGCGCATGGAAGGTTTTTTTCCGGCTTGCTATTGGCTGTTATAAATGTCAAAACTCTTGACTTTCGTAGTTTTAATATGTTCAATATAGCTGATGTTTTGTGATTGTAGTGGCTGTATATTTGTTTTGTGTTTTATTCGGTTTAATTTTACGTTTGACCTGTGTTTACATATAAATTATTGAAACAAAATTTGTGTAAATTTATTGGTTTTTAAATAAATTATTTTCTAAATTATTTACGTTGTTTTTTTATGAATAAAAACAAATAAACACTATATGTAAGATTTATTTTTTAACAAAATATTATATACATTAAGATTTTATATAAATGCGTAAAATATATTTAATTAAATTTGCTTCAACTGAAAAAAACAGACAAGTGACCAGTTTAAAAAGTATTTATAGTGATAAAACTTATACCAAAGCGAAAAATGAAAAGGCCTAAACATTAAAAAACTTAATAACTGACCCAGTTAAGGTACAAACCAAGATATAGAGTTTGTCTACTTAAGTTCGTAAGTGCAAAACTTTTCATTATTAGTTATTAATACTAAATAGAAAATTGCTTTTTTAATGTTTCAATAATTATTAGAGCATTACCTACAAATTAGTTTCTTCAGCCTTTTCTTAGGCTTCATCAAGAGTACTTCGAATACTAAATTTAAAAAAGAGAAATATTTACAAACAGAACCATTTAACATGTTTCTCCCAAAGGTCTATAAAAATATTATATTAGTCGAATGCAGCCTGAGTATAGAAGAATTTGAATAGATAGACTTGTGATATAGTCATGGAAACTTATTTGATCAATAGGCAAAGTAGGTCAGCCATCTCGCAAGATCTTTTGAGGCTGCACCTTTAGAGCACAAAAACTGAGCAAGATAAATTTAATCTTTACCTTGTTTTTCTCTATGAGTAGTTTGTTATTTATTAAGATCTATGCAGTTAGAGCCTGTTCTTACAGAATGCTGAAATGCTCTCCAGTTTAAACCATTTAAAATTGATGTTTTGTGTTCTTTTATTCTGCTTTGTTGCTCCTTCCACTTGACCAATATATTCTGCATTACAGTCTGCGCAATTAACTTATATAAACCCCCTGACATATCTAATTTTTCGTTTTGTTTCTTTTTGTTGTTAACTAATAATCTACCTAGGTTACTTTATTTACAGACACAAAGTTTCACAGCCCAACTATTCAGCCTATTTGATACATTATTGCTGATGTTTTGTATATAATTATAAACTTAAAATTATTGTTTTTGTGGTGGTTCTTGCTGGTAATACTTATAAAACTCTTTAGCAATTAACTTTTGTACTTTCTCTTTGTTAACAATTTATCAATAAGCGATTCTTTATATCCGTTGTTTCTTTGCTATTTATTGGTATTACAGAACCTTAAAAACAATACCTTTAAGTTTATCAATTATTATATAAAGCACCAAACATCAGCAATAATGTATCAAATAGGCTAGGATAAGTTGGGCTGTAAAAACTGTAAGGTCTGTAAAATAAGAAACTCAGTAGATTATTACACAACAAGACAAAACAGAAAAATTAGATGTTGTCAGGGGTTTATAAAGTTAATTGCGCAGACTGTAATGCGGAATATATTAATAAAGTGGAAGGAGCATAAAAACAGAATAAAAGAACATAAGATCAATTTTAAATGGTTTAAAACACAGGCATTTCTAACACATTGTATAGAACAAACCACTTAGATTCATAATAAGAAACCAATTCATTAGAGAAAACAGCTGTAAATTAAACTTATAGAAATAACTAGAAATTAAAAATCTCTTATAGACAATAGCAACTCTTCTACCAATGATCAAATAAATTTCACAGATATGCCAATTAAGGGGGCCAAATTTATTACCATTCAAGTAGCTAATAAAAACCCCTAATAATATTTTAGTAGACCTTTGGGAAAACGTGTTAAATGGTTCCTCCTGTTTGTAAATATTTCTCTTTTTAAATTCTGAAAGTATTCGAAGTATTCTCCTGATGAAGCCCTAGAAAATAAGAACAATTGTAGAGTAATGCTCTAATAATTATTGAAACACAGCAATTTTTTCATTTAGGTACATATTTAAAAATGCTTCACTAGAAACCAACTGCGGATAAGCAATTCAGTGTATTTTATTATTAGCTTGTGAGAAAAATTTATGAACCATCCGATATTAATTGTTTATAGATATATGAAATATCTTAAAAATATTAATTTTCTTACAGAGTAATATTGCATTATTTTTTTGTCAATATCGAAAATTTGAAAAAAAGATATTTAGGATTAAGATTTTTTTTCAGCAATAACAGAGCATTTTTGAGCTTCCTTTATTAAAAGAGCCATTTCAAAATTAGTATCCAGTAATGTGGAAACTTAAATTCTCAGCTTGTTAATGTAAATCTACAATCATATCTGTTTTCATATCTAAAAACAAATATGTAGATATCAAATAAAATGGGGGTGGGGACCAAGCACATTGTCCTATGGAAACTGAAATCCCAACACATGTCAGTATAAGTAATAGTAACTTTATAGACTATAATAATCTTCAACCAAATAGATTAAATTAATTCTAAAATTTATTTATAGTATGGTCAGAGTTGTGTTGTTTTTATATATATTTCCTTTAAAGTATAAGACTTTTTTATGATTCTACCAATTATATTTTAATACATTATTAGCACTAAATTACCAATATTTAGTCATTAAAATATTAATAAATTTCAGTATAAACTACATTTTACACTTTTACTAATGGTTTATGTATATTTACTTAATAAATCAATGTTTTTGAATATACCGCCGATTTTGACATTGGGTGTGCGTATGCGCATGCCTTGCCATCCCGCGACCCTTTCTTCAAATTGTGCCACTTTTCGAAACGGCGATTGATTCTCCATACTTGTGTATTCTCTTTGTATTGAACAAACGTACCTTTTAAACTTAATGTTTAAGCTGTTCCAAAATACTGATGTTATTTCTTCATTACACAGGGTGTAAAAACAGTAAGCACATTAGTATGAGTGTTAGTCCGTTCCTGGCAGCCCAATAAATACGAAAAAGACATAATTTAATGAATTCCTTACTGGTATTTATTATGATAATAAAATATTTTACAACACCAAGTACTAAGAATGTTATTCAAGGAAAAACGATTCTCAGTAGGGGATTTTAAATAAGAAAATTTGATCATATATTATTTGTGTGTTCTATATAAAGCTGGGAGATTAATATATCTGGGACACTCTGTGTATAAGTATTGAAATCACGTTTTGTTCTTTATTTAAAAAATACATAAAAAGGGGATTTTATTCTTGGGTTTTATCATACTGTTTTTGTAAATGAACTTTTTATTTAAAAAAATGTTTTTAGTTTAAATATTGCATTTTTAAAGCAGGCAAAATGTATATTAGGAAAACAATTAATTATACTCTCTAGCTAATATTTTTGTGACATATATTACTGGAAATAAAATCTACTCTATTCAGGGCCGTTCCTGGCGGGGGTGTAGCTGGTGCACTCGCACAGGGCGACAAAAATTAGAGGGCTTTATTTACGATATAAAGTTTTTAAAGAAAGCAGTGGAATTTTAGAGAGGCACTTTTTTTATTTAATTTTGTTTTTGATTTTAAAAAATATGTATACCTTAATTAACATTTTCTTCTAGGGGCGGTTAATCATTTTTAGTCACCATAGGAACGGCCCTGACTAAATTTTTATACGTCTTTTTCAGAAACATGTTAAACTCTAAAATATAAAGAACCATTTAACTTTCTCATTTGATACACCACTGGCTTCTCGGAGTTGGCTTCATTTACGTAGTGTGGCTGGGCACTATATCCCAATGGAAAAAAGTTAGTTACGAATTTCTTCTTATCTCTTATGTAAAACGCCTTGATACAGTTCTTTTGAGTACACGTATTTACCATTTACTAAAACTTCAAAGCTTAAAGTTGCAATAGTCTAAATTTTCGAGAACATTTGTATTCTGGTGTTCGGGTAAAAAGCAAAAGATATTTTTATAAGTGCATAAAGACGGGGAAAAAAGAAAAATAAGTTTAAATTGGGGTAAAAAATATAGTGAGTGGGAAACAAGTGTAAACACCTAAGTATATATATTTTTTTAATCCCTGGGAAAGCTCACGAAGGCCTAATGCATAAATACCAGTGCCGGGTTTTTAGTTTAACCCATCGTTTTGCCTATATAATCCGTCAACTTTGTTTAAGCAGCGACACATACAGTTATGTTATTACATTTTTAGTAGCTTTAAGACAAGGAGGTACTGCCACCAAAGACAATATGTGAAGTAACTACTACCTAAAAATATCTTTTCGGGTAAGGATTGAAACCCGGCTCACCGGGGTGGAACGCAGAGACTCTGTTCACTACACTGTCTGAGATTTTTCGTATTACATAACCCGAAAACGTTTTTGTGGGTTTTGAGCTAATCGTTAATAGTTTTAAATAAAACTTTTACTGCATAAAATGTAAGTAATAGATTGCATAAATTCGATTATAAAATAACAAAAAGAAATACAAAACGGCAAGCGCCAGCGCAGTAAGCGTCAGATTGGTGTAGGGCCGTACGCAAAAAAAAATTAGAGGAGGAAAGACTTCCAAAAAATATTTCATTTCATGAATAAACAAAGTGAAAATCAACCAAAATAAGAGCAAAAGAAAAAGGTCTTTGTCGTCTCCAAAACCTATCTGAAAAAAAAAATGCCTTTGATTTTGGAAAGTGAGGGAGGGAACATATTACAAACAGACCAACAATGCTCTATTAACAAACAATAAGGCTTCACACAACCGCCACTCCCGCATAACAATCAATTTCAGAAGACTCCTGAGGGAGGAAGAAATTGCCCATCCCTCTTGCGTACGGCTCTGAATCGGTGCCTCTCATCTTTATGAGAATATTATTATTTTTCATTCGGGCAGCTGCAACATACGTGAACGTTTAAGCGGCGCGGCTTGTGGCAAGTCGCTTGCCGCTCAAACTGAACAAATATTATACCGGATCAGCTAAATAAGAACAAATAGGCAATGTGAGGGAAAGGACAATCTAATGTGAATACCCGCATGTAAACATTTGGTCTTGGATGAGTCACATATACACCACTGGCTTCTCGGAGTTGGCTTCATTTACGTAGTGTGGCTGGGCACTATATCCCAATGGAAAAAAGTTAGTTACGAATTTCTTCTTATCTCTTATGTAAAACGCCTTGATACAGTTCTTTTTGAGTACACGTATTTACCATTTACTAAAACTTCAAAGCTTAAAGTTGCAATAGTCTAAATTTTCGAGAACATTTGTATTCTGGTGTTCGGGTAAAAAGCAAAAGATATTTTTATAAGTGCATAAAGACGGGGAAAAAAGAAAAATAAGTTTAAATTGGGGTAAAAAATATAGTGAGTGGGAAACAAGTGTAAACACCTAAGTATATATATTTTTTAATCCCTGGGAAAGCTCACGAAGGCCTAATGCATAAATACCAGTGCCGGGTTTTTAGTTTAACCCATCGTTTTGCCTATATAATCCGTCAACTTTGTTTAAGCAGCGACACATACAGTTATGTTATTACATTTTTAGTAGCTTTAAGACAAGGAGGTACTGCCACCAAAGACAATATGTGAAGTAACTACTACCTAAAAATATCTTTTCGGGTAAGGATTGAAACCCGGCTCACCGGGGTGGAACGCAGAGACTCTGTTCACTACACTGTCTGAGATTTTTCGTATTACATAACCCGAAAACGTTTTTGTGGGTTTTTGAGCTAATCGTTAATAGTTTTAAATAAAACTTTTACTGCATAAAATGTAAGTAATAGATTGCATAAATTCGATTATAAAATAACAAAAAGAAATACAAAACGGCAAGCGCCAGCGCAGTAAGCGTCAGATTGGTGTAGGGCCGTACGCAAAAAAAAATTAGAGGAGGAAAGACTTCCAAAAAAATATTTCATTTCATGAATAAACAAAGTGAAAATCAACCAAAATAAGAGCAAAAGAAAAAGGTCTTTGTCGTCTCCAAAACCTATCTGAAAAAAAATGCCTTTGATTTTGGAAAGTGAGGGAGGGAACATATTACAAACAGACCAACAATGCTCTATTAACAAACAATAAGGCTTCACACAACCGCCACTCCCGCATAACAATCAATTTCAGAAGACTCCTGAGGGAGGAAGAAATTGCCCATCCCTCTTGCGTACGGCTCTGAATCGGTGCCTCTCATCTTTATGAGAATATTATTATTTTTCATTCGGGCAGCTGCAACATACGTGAACGTTTAAGCGGCGCGGCTTGTGGCAAGTCGCTTGCCGCTCAAACTGAACAAATATTATACCGGATCAGCTAAATAAGAACAAATAGGCAATGTGAGGGAAAGGACAATCTAATGTGAATACCCGCATGTAAACATTTGGTCTTGGATGAGTCACATACATCCTTTGTTGCTTTACTGATCGATATCCCAATACCTATTTGCTTAACCAGTATACGTTAACCGTTACCACAAATCATCGTAGCCAGTACCAGAAACTTGCCGCTCACCGTTGGTATCGTAGCCAAAGCCTTAAGCTTACATACAAGTTTACTCTATTAAAAAGCACATTTTATAAACCTTTTATTTTAGTAATAAATCTTAAAAATGAGAAATAAAATTATACATAAAAACCAATTAAAGTTCAGTTGAATTGATCGTAAAATAATAATTTGTCCTGTTTATTATATTTGCTAATTTTTACACTTTTTAAGTAGAATATTAAATTAGTTTATAAGAATTTTATGTTATATTTATGAATAGTTTTTTTAAATTAATAAATCAATAAAAAATATATTTTTTTTCCAAGTTGCCTGACGTTATAATCATTACAATAAACTACTATTAGTATTAGATAATTATTGCTCATAAATTTAAACAATTGATTGTCGTATGATTTGAAAAAAGTCGATAGGCCAAACAGGAACAGGCAAAATAAGAGTAAACCATAGATATCTCATATTTAAGCCACGTATAGACTTGGATACAATCGGCGAAGGTCGACTGTATCTTGAATGTTGCACATCAGTCGGCCGACTTGTTGCAAACGCCATGACAACATCCGTGGGCGTTTTCATCCAAGGAATCGGCAAGACGCCTGTTTTCCATTTATTATGGAAAACATCGGCAGGTTTGTATGAGCTTTAAAACTAGGGTGGACGCGAAACACTTGTATCTGCAAATGTTGGCCAACTTTGTTGCTGAAATTTTTTTTTACAGCCGGCCGACAATGTTGTCCCGATTGTATCCAAGTCTGTACATGGCTTTAGATACACAGAGCCTAGTCGCCTTTTGCGGATTTTTACGACCTCGCGCAGTAAACAAACTCGAGGCCCACCAGAAGGTTTTTGGTACATGTGCATTAAAAAGTCATGTCCAGTACCGGACTTAAAGCTTTTTTAAATCATACGGCAATAATTGACATATAGCGTATTAGACGTTTTTGATGTAACTGTATTTTTAAAATTTCTTTAAATACGGTACTGACTCAACGTTCTTCAAACGGAAAAGCGGCGATAAATTCACATTATTCTACACAATACTTCGTTTGGCGCCAGGCGCGTTTCCCTTCGATATGCTTGCGCAAAAACTTATTTTTTGGCCCATGAATTGTAAGTTTTTTTCGTGCAGCTAAAACTCAATGGTTTTGTGTTATTCACCATAGATACGGTAAAACCATCTTAATAAGTTACTGTGAGGCAGACGAAACCCGTCAGTGAAGGCGGTCATGGTGAATAACATGAAAATCAGGATTTCTTTTCTTAACTGTCGAAAAACGCAGGTTACATTTTGTAAAATAAAATTCTTTTATAGTATTTTTAAGGTGCCTCCATGGCTAATATAGACATTTTACCTACTCTAAACTAATATCTGTATTAAATTATATATTTTCTTCACGACTTACAAAATAAATCCTTAAATTACTTACAAGCGCTACACACATCCAATAGGCATGATGACAACATTTAAAAATGACTGTTATTTTGTATTTATTATATGAAATAAAATTTATGGAATATAAAAACGTGTTTATTATACTAATTTAATAAAATGAACGAATAATATTAAGTTTTCATAAAATAAATCTATGTAATAATAGCAGGCGCGATTGTTGTTGTACCTTTAGAGCATTCACCTACTAGAAGTAGCGTAGCTGCCACTGCTTATAGGTGACGGTCACGTCTATATAAAAAGCTACGCCATTCATCAATTTTAGGCATTCAACCAATTATAATCGAGGTAATAATTGGTGACAACTTTGACGTAAAATGCATTGTTTAAATGTCAACATAACCGATTGGTAAATACCGTTTTAGAATTGGTGCTTCGCCTAAAATTGATGATTATAAAATGCGTGTATTTCAAACTTTAAATGAAAATTGTATTTTTTCCTACGGAACCATTAATTTTATTTTATTATTTTTTGAAAATAGTACACACTTTGAACATCATAACCGGGTACAGATGGTCATGCAAAACTGTCACATTTGCATGAAAACTCAATGCATTTTGTAATACATACGAGTATTTGAGCGCTAGCATTTGCTTCGATGTCACAGTTTTGCATGACCGTTTGTATCCCAGTATAGAACAATTTTTTGAAAAACTGGCAATTTAGCTTGTCAAATAAATTTTTGTGCCAAATTTAGTTAATTTTAAGCAGACAGCAGAGCATTTTCTGTCAAATAAAATTTTTGTGCCAAATTTAGTTTGATTAAACCAATTGATGTAAAGGATTGACCTTACAGAAAGGCACACAAACATAGACGCAATTTGGGGGGCTAGGGGGCCTGGCCTCCTCCAAAAAGGAAATTAGACAAAATTAGCCCCCACAAAATTCACAGTATCCAAGCCGAAACTTATGTGACTAAAACCTAAAAGCGATAAGAGAAAGCGATTTTTATGTCAATAGTGCCACTTTTACCTAACTGTAGGTCATTTTTGTAGCAGTAATGATAAATTAATCCCTTTATCTATCCCTAATTTTTTGCAAAGTCTCGAAGCTTTCCTCATACCTTTCGGGACTGCCAAGACTCCAGCCCTCCTAAAAACCGAAGCAAATTGCGCCTATGCACACAAACATTCACAAAAAGACAGTTATTAGGACTTAAAAAGTATAAAAATACCTTTAAAGATAAAGAAATTAAATCGTGTTTTTATTTAGTACAATACTGTCAATGTACTGAAAAATGCAGCCAAAATCGATAGAATGAGCATACCTATTTAAAGCCGCGTCCACACTAGTAAAAATTTACGTTGTGTGCGCCATGCACTAAACTGTATGTGCGTTTCAAATTTTGCAAGTGTGGACGAGTTCGCCGCATAGAAACACACACCAAAAACTTTCGCGACATTCAGCGCCATGCGATCCGTCGGTTGTCGGTTTTCAACATCGAAAGAGATTACGCCGCAATATTGTTTAGTGTGTACGTATTTACGTTATCGCAATGATTTTGACAAATGTTGTTATTATGACTTGCTGTTTAAAATTATAGAGAATTGCTGATCCATCTTTCCTAGCATTGTTCTAAACCAACCATTCTCTGTGTTATGTCTGATGCAATGTTAATGATGAGGGTGCGCTACTTTTGCTCATCAGTGAAATCTTATCAAAAAAAAAAAATAATAATAAACATTTATCAAAATAAAAGCTCATTTGGCGTAATCAGCTATCCTTGGATGAAAGTACTAGGCATTTCAAATTTTTTGCGTATGTCTACAAATGACTTGTGAGGGATTTTAATAAATAAGATTGGACCAAAGGTATCAAAAAAGGACTCATGCAAGCTTAGAAGCCATATCCGTGAAGGAAAGGTTAAGCTGTCACATTACGTTTTATGGCTACTGGAGATTCATATACAAGCCTTCAATATCTTTTAAAATATCCAAACAAAGCATATCATTGATAGTTCAAGAAGTATGCAGTGCTTTAATTGACGTTTTAAAAGATTATGTAAGATAATGTGGTAATAAAATAATTTTTATTTTTAAATTTATTATATTTCAAAAGCAACAACTGTAAGGTAAGTTTAATAGAAAATGATTTACTTTTATTCGAAATAATACGTATAACACATTTTTGCGATTTCTTCCGGAATTATTCTTTTTGTTTTTATGTAAAGCCACGCTATTAGCTGGATTCCATAAAAGTCTTTGTTTTTGATATTCTTGTATCAGAAGAAGAACATTCTCTTTATTTAAATTTATCTTTTACAAAATATAAAATACTTGGCGAAAAATTATAAACAAATCAGGTAACAAATAGTATTGCTTGTACAGTCACGTTTGAGCACGAACGCACGACACACAACGTAAAATTGAACGTAGGTAGAACGTGGAAACTTGCGCCTGTAAATATTTGCGCCGAATTCTAGATTCAACATACAAAACATTTTTTTACTAATGTGGACGCGGCTTAAGACTAAATTCTAACAAGCCTAAACTTATTTGTAATAAATTTTGCAATTAATATATTAATTTTACAATCTTTAACTGAAAGTCTTAAGAAAGGATATAAAACATTTATTATTGAGAGCACATTAAACATTAATTGATCATTACGTATTTTATTAGACTTATTATTATAGTTATGTGTCTTTATGAAGTTTGCTAACTAACTTTAAATCAATTTAATATTATTGCTTTACATTTTGAAGTAAATACCACTTAATAATTGAAGTGAATATTTCAGTGCTTTTCGTCGGCTCTCATTCAGAATTGTTTTTTTCCGGGGAATCCTGAAGTTACTAAAAAAAAACACAGCCAAAAAGTTGAAGAGCAAGAAAACAAACAGGGTCTTCACGTTTAAAAACCAAACAAATATTTTGTTCATTCATACTTATGATTTGACCAGCAAATTTATTTTGGTGTTTCGGATTTATCCGGGAAGCACTTTTTTGCTCTGGGGGAATCATTCCTCCCGGGCCACCTCCTAAATTCAAGGTTACCGTCATTGGTTAATGAACCACTGCAAATAAAAAATATATATTTCGTTTAAAAATTAAATATTGTTTCTTACTAGGTGAATTTTGGCGACAACATGTAAGTTAGGCTTACTAAATTACTTTAAAATACCAAGTTAATATTACCTATAAAATTCTTATTAAATATTAAATAACAAATGCACTTAATTTAATTACCTACATGGAAATCACGCTTATCATAAATGGAAATATGTTTGCTACTGTTATAAATCAATAGGTATTTTACCTTTTATAATTCAAAAAGAAAATAGGTTATTTTATTATTTGACTAGTTTAAACCATATAACTAACTAATAAGATAGGGGATGGCTTAAACCCAAAGTTACATTTCATGGGCGAAAAAACGAGTTTGTGCGCAAGCAAATTGAAGGTGAACGCGCTTGGCGCCAAACCGACTATCCGCATTATCGGAAAGAATTTGTCGACGGCGTCCTGGTTTTCTGTTCGGAGTACGGGTCCAGACGGTAGCTAATGAGCGTCACGGTCAGACCGCGCACGGAGGGTACGGAGTGTCGGTGTTTGTATTTTCCACGGCTTTTAAGTGCGCATGTTCGTCCACCCTCGATTTGTTTACTGCGCGGGATCGTAAAAATCCTAAAAATGCTTCTTGCCACTGTGGATCTAAATGTAGGTTATCTATGTTTAAACCTCAGTGAAAACTAATCTGCTGTGTCATGATAGATTAGGTTCATCCATATACCTAGTCCGGTATTTATTTTATTTTACTTTTTATATTACTAAAGCTGATGAAAACTTAAAGCCTAACCAGAACCAACGTCATGTTATACATGAACTTTCACAACTGCTAATTTTGATTTCTTTACGATCGATCTGAACTTTTGTTTGTCCCACCAGCGTCGTTTTTAATCAACGTATATAGAGTGATTCCCAACTACAGAACGAAACTTATGGGGGTGCTCTCTTATGCCTTTTATAAAAAAACTCCCATAAACATATGTCCGGAGTTGCTTTTAATTCTGAGGTACAGGGCGTTAAAGTTTTCAAAAAAAGTCTGATCTTTTAAATAGGTCGGGGAATTTGAAAATTGTATTTAAAAAACAATTGCATAATAAACTAAAAAAATTAGGCCATCAATATTACATTTTTTAAATGAAACACCATATTTTTAGTTATCGACGCTAAAAGAGTCATATTTTCGGTTAATATTATTTAATTAAATATATCAATACACTATACAGGTAATACAGATGATTACCTAATACTTTAAAGTCATTAAAATTTTTACCTAATGGTAAATATTAATACCAGTTTTTTAAAATTAATTATTCGTTAAATAAACAACTACAGATAGTAACTCTACATAACAAGTGTGGAGAAAATGCCAGTGAAGCAAAATAGCTACATTGATGATTTTCAAAGAAATTAGAAAAAATGGCTTTAAAGTATCAGTTTTTTTATATTGGTACTAGCTATGATTCCCGGCTTCGCTCGGGAGTTTATATGAGACCCAAATAACCGTTGTTCTGAATGAAGTTCAACTACTCAAACTTACTTTACAAACTTAATTTTATAGCGTCAACAACACGTGGTTATTATGCTGTTAAAATGTAGCTTATATGACACGTTCGTAGATTTACCATAGCAGCGCCATCTATTGATTACTTACTCAACCCAGTCGAACAGACAAATAATTAGCAATAAATTAAAATTGCGACTATAATTTGAGATTTAAACTATCCTATCTCTCAAGTTGGATCGAACTGCACATGGTGTGAGAATTTTATTATAATCGGTTAAGTGGTTTAGGAGTCCATTGAGGACAAACATTGTGACACGAGATTTACATATATTAAGATATTTAATTAAATAAGCCAAAAATGTGACCTTTTAAGTGTCAATAACTCAAAAATAGTAAAAGATAAACATGTAGTACCCTTAATAAAAAATAATTAGAATTTACCATAGAAATCAAAAATATAAGAATAAATATGGTGTTCTATTTAAAAAATACAACATTTATGGCGTAATTCTATTGTTTCTCATGCATTTGGTTTTTTTTAATACAATTTTGAAATTCTCCGAGCTAAAATACATAGATTGGCTATCTTAAATTTCTTTAAAAATATGAGGAAGGTAAAAAATATGCCAATATTTCTCTTAAATGGAATAATCTGTACTATAAAAGATATTTAAGAGAAACTGATTTTCAGCGGCGTCCTTTAAGGGGACTTATCTCTGTAAGATGGGGCTTTAGAAAAAAAACTGTATGGAAACATTTTCATATACTCTATATGAATCCGAGAGATTGCCCACATATTCTTAGATACCCGGTATTTAATAACAAGCATTCGGGAAAGGATATAAAACATAAAAATAATTTATTGACGCCTTTAATGCAGTATTTACTAGCTAATTGAAGTGTTCTGTGATACTAATATTAATTACACACAAACTTAATCAAACCTGCCTTCTTGTATAGTAATAGTCTAACCTAATTGACTAGACTATAGTATCAATAGACATTCAACTTATTTGCCTAGCATTATACATACAATACATGCATTGAGCACGTCGTACGTGCCTAATTAGCGACATGGAGCCATACGTGCCCCCAGTGACGTCTTACTTGAATGCGTGACGCGCGTGCATTGCGTGTTTACCAGGTGTACAACCCTAAGACGTTTTTGCAGAACCGGACCATTAAAAAAGAAGCAGCGTAATAGAGTTCCATTTTTCTCTTAAGGCGTTGGAGCTATTCCACATCACGCGAACTCACTTATGCTTCCTGCGTAGATCAGTTGCCGTCGTCGGGCATCTTTTCTTCTTTCTGTGCATTTTCTTAGAATGACTGAAGCTGTCTATGGACGAAGTTGCCAGCACTATAATACCCCTTCTGACTAAGGACTATCGACAATCCTTAAAATAAACAAACAGTTCTTGGTTTCGTTACATGGACTCTGGCCTAGGTACCAGGACACGAGGGCCACCAAGGCAATGAGGAACCTAGAAAACTAGTAAAG
The DNA here is from genome assembly GCA_014170235.1 of Listronotus bonariensis. Lineage (NCBI taxonomy): Eukaryota > Metazoa > Arthropoda > Insecta > Coleoptera > Curculionidae > Listronotus > Listronotus bonariensis. The sequence goes on from JACEGR010003285.1 coordinate 92,696, forward strand.
AAGGGTGCTGGTAGGGAAATATGGTAGGTTCCGAGCCCTAATAAATCAGGGAATCCCAAGGCTGGTAGATAGTACATCAGGAGAGGGTCAAGGGAAAAATGCATGAAGGCATACTCGCCGGAATTTATTAAAGGCCTTCAAACTTCGGAAGGCAGTAAGAATAACAGTTGGCCACCTAAGAGGTTATTGCAGACTGAGTAAACACCTAGAAACAATGGGAGGGGCAGAAGAAAACTTATGCAGGTTCTGTCAGGAAGAAGAAGAATCGTCTGCGGTTTGCAAAGTTGGGTGAAGGGGCAAGCCAGTTTAAGGCCTGTGAAGTCGCATTAAAAAGACTGACTTTGATATTGTGCTATAATATATGGATGGAGGATACACATTAAACCTAAGCAGGTTGCACTCATGAAGAATGTACAATTCACCTCCAGGCTAATCTAATCGAATACATTTTTGTAGAACACTAATTTCCAGAATTTATAACGCAACTTTCTTTTATTTTGTTTACCAATGTAGTTGTGGTTGTTATTAAATATCACAATATTTTCGACACCCACCCTGTTGCTGCGTGTATACTGCGACGCTGCGAGACGCTTTTTCCCTTGGACTAATTAATAATTAAAAAATAATTTAGTAGATTTATTCATTAGGCAGAAACAAATTGCTATACAACACGAAAAAAACAATGAGGAAGTGTTTTCTGCTAAATGTCTTTTTCATTATTGTTGTACTGTATCATTTATGCATAATAACTTGTATTAGATTTGGATTTAATATTTATAAAATTCGTATAATCGAAAAACTAAAGGATGTTTCTGTTTTAAAATATATCCTTAGAAAATATAATAATATTAAAAAAAAAACACTTTTTAGAAGATATACAGTATGATCCAATATTATTCCCCCAAAAATAAAGTGTTGGCTCCCAGAAATTCAATATTTTATTGATAAGGTACAAAATGTCTATAAAGCCTAACAATATACCTATTTGTTATTTTTTTATTAAATTGTTTAAAAAAACTTTTTTGGAGTCCGTCCCGTTAATAAAATCTTATTTGTGTAATACAACTTAAATATTTGTACAATAATATCGAGCACTACGTTTATATCAAATAGTTGAAGCTAGCTTAAGTTAAGGCGGCTTTTAAAAGTGGCTTAAAAAAAAACGATATAAACGCGCTTGAAGGTGACTTGAATCGTTCAAGTCAAGCCTGAAAATAAGTAGGGTTGACTTCACTGAAGCCGATTAGAAACACGATATAAACGATTCAAGCGGGCTAAATAACTGCCTTACTTCGGATGAATGCTTCCTCGAACGTCATCAGTGTGTATTTCGTATATGATTTTAACATTTTTATACAAAATATGAGTGGAAAAACAGGTGAAAAAACTTTAAAACACGCTCACACCAACAACAGCACACAAAACGGGACAAATTAAAAGTAAGGTTTGTTTTTATTTGATGTCTACTGTGAAGTTGGATGTAAAACTGCTACATGCGTACGACGATGGCCTAAAATGTGCTTGACCTCGATTTTCAATCCACTTTAAAGCCACCGAAATAAACACATAGACTTGGAAATCGCTTCAAAGCCCCTTTGTTTTCAAGCCAGCTTGTACTATTCGATATAAAAGTAGTATATATTAAACACAATTATACCACACTACTGAGGGACACCTTTTTTATCGTAAGAGTTAAGAGAATACAGGGTATTATTTATATAGTGCATTCCAATTTAAACGAACCAACTCCTATAATTCCGTTATTTGTACACCTACGACACACGTCGATTGTTATTTTTAGTGAGACACATTTTGTGTATCATAATTATTTCCTTGTCCAGGGTTATACTCTTTCCCCACCAACTTGTCTTAGGAGGTTTCCAATTCTCTTTTTAACAGAATTTAGTTCTGGTTCAAAATCGATTTAGTAGGTTCCGAGAAAATGTACCTTAAATACCTGGTATTCTTGGCCCTTAAAATTTTTTAAAATTTTCAAATATTAAAATTAACTTTAGTATGTAGATATACAGGGTGTTTCAAAAATCGATCACGAAACTTAAAGGGGTGATTCTACTTGACAAAATAAGGGTAGACCTTCATATAATTTTTTTCAAAATGTCATTCGTTTTTGAGTTACAAGCCTTTATTTTTTAACCAATCCAGTTGATATTTGGCACACAAATCGAGCTTTGCAGATTCTAAAATTTTAAGACAAAAGTACTTTTTTAAATATCGCCAGAGGGTACTTTACCTAAAACTTAAAATTTATTTACATCATAACTTTTTTATTTTGACGATATCGCAAAGCTGGGGGCGCCATTTTATAGACAATTAAAAACTTAAAAAATAAGGTACTCTTTATTAAAGTCGATACACCTCACCGTTTAGGCACCAATAGACATCAAAGTTTTTATCAATTTCAGTCAAATTACCTACATACATACAGGGTGTATGGTAACTCAACCGACAAACTTTACGGGACGATTCTACAACAGAAAATAAAAAAAATACTTCATATAAACATATGTCCTAAACGTCTTAGTATTTGAACTACGGTGTGTTAAATATTAAAAAAAAAACTTTTTTTTTAAATTAAAGTGTTAATTTTGGGGCAACTATCGTCGGCACAATACATAGTTACAGAGTTATCGCATAATTGGCACTTTAAATCAAAAATTAAAAATATTTTAAGTTTAATTGTCCAAAAGTAGAAAATTGGGTATCATTGTACTCGGAATAAAATTTTCTATTTAAGTAGAAATATATATATATACCAGGTGTTTCATTTAAAATAGGAAAGTTAGGGTCGTTTAAGTCTAAACTGGAAGTAACAGAAAACAACTAAAATCATAAAATAATGAACATTGGAGTGATATAGCTCCGTACCAAATCTTATTTTATTTTTTCTAAATAAAAAGTTAGGGTTGCTAGGGCTTAGGGGCATTTGGTATTTATACTTTATTCTGGTTAGGCTGGCTATAAATTAAGAAAAACACCTGAACAAAAAATATGTTTCATTGGCTTAAAAAGTCAGTAACCCTAGTTACCACAATAAAAAATGTTTTTATTGGTTTAAAACTACAGTAACCGCAGTTCAGAGTTGGGTCGTATTCGAATACTCAGTATTATACATTTTGCCGGTATTCGAATAGTATTCGAATACATTTGTATGTTTGGTATTCCGCAGAATACTATTTTGCTCAGTATTCGGGATTCTGTATCCGAATATTTTGAATAGTTTAGAAGTATTCGACGAATATTTTTCTTGAGTATTCGAATACCGGCGTTCTGAGTATTCGAATACCGAAAAGTGTAAGTGGTATTCGAATACTAAAATTGATCTAAAATTGATATAATTTGAATAACAAAAAGGAAGCAAAATAGGGAAAAAAAGGGGTAAGGACCTTTTTTTTGCTCTTTAATTTTGTCATAGGTTTTGTTTAGTAGGATTTGAATTTTTTCGTTTCCAGTATTCGAATACCGATTCCGGGTATTCATGTATTTGAATACTTTTTTCTTCCAAGTATTTAAATATTTGGTATTCGAATACTTTCTTTTTCCGGTATTCGTATTCGTATTCGAATACCGATTTTCAGTATTCTGCCCAACTCTGCCGCAGTTACTTACTAGGTATTCATTACCAATTTATAGTGGTCAGAGTATAGGGTACATTTTCTCGGACACTAAAAAACCGATTTTAAAATACTAAAGTCTGTTAAAAAATAATTTAAAACACTTTAAGATAAGGTATATCACTTGAACCTCTTTTCTACTTCAACTTTTTGACGTTTGTGTGTGAGGGAGGGAATAACGATGGACAAGTATATTTTTATAAGTGTACAAAAAAGGAATTATAAAAAGTTACTTGTTTTGTTTGGAAGGCACTGTATATTTTTATAATGAGACTCAACCTGTAAGCTTTTGTACTAAAGGGTTTTTTTAATAAGAGTGATAGTATTTCAAATAGAGATTTCTCGGTTTCTAATACATATTTTTAAATTTCTATAGGTATTACTATATTAAGTATAGTGTGCAGTTTTATGAGGCAGCATCTGACTCCTGTCGATCGGATGGAAGTAATAAAAAAATATTACCAAAGTGGTAGCTCAGTTGTGGCCACTCAATGTTTATTCACTCGAAAATGGGGTTGCCATCATCGGTACTCTGCGCAGTATGTTCGCCGTACTGTTAGTTAACTCACATCAACCTTTTCCACAGTGCGGCGTATAACCTGCGCAGAGTACCCATGATGGCGACCCAATTCTCAAGTGAATAAACGTTAAGTAGCTACAACGAAGCTACCACTTTGATAATATTTCTTTAGTACTTCTAACCGATCAAATGGATTCAGACGCTGATTTAAAAAACTGCACACTATACTAAATAAAGTAACACCTAGAAATTAAAAAAATATGGATTAAAAACCGAGACATCACACAAACACAAAATATGGAGATAAATGTACCTCATTTTAGATTAATCCTCTGGAACTATATCAAAATCATAATAATTAAATATTTTAATAATTACAAAGTTATGTCTTATCCTTAACAATATATATGTTTGTCTCTTTATTAATTTGCGCTCAGTTCTTTTATCTCCTGGCACATAGTAATTAATTTTAATTAGATACATGTTTGTTTCTTGCTTTTAATAATTACATCTTCCTCGTGTATTATAACTTTAATACTCCTAGATAATATCTACAATAATTTGATAATCAGCACAATTATACCCCAACATTTAACTGCACCCCTTGCGCCGTAAGGGTAGAGAGAATATTCGTCTAAAACTTGGTTTATCCATATTAATTAAAATATTTATTACACTAAAACTGTTTATATGCCATTTTTACGGATTCGGGCACTAATGACCAGTAGACGCATCCGCGGATAAACATACAGGGTGTTTACAACTTATCCGACAAACTTTATGGGCTAATTCTACAATAAAAATATAAAGAACAGTTCATATAAACATATGTCCCAAACGTCTTAGTTTTTGAACTACAGGGTGTTAAAAAATTTAAAAAATTGTTTTTTTATAAAAACTTCTATACCAATATAGATATTTTTAAAAAAATTGGGTAACGCCTTCTATGCATAAAGAAACATTTTTTGGCATACAAGAAAAAAATAATTTGTGCTAATGCTGTTCATGAGGGGTTTAGGGTAAATATTGTTTAAGAAAGAAAAAAATTGTACGCCACTGCATTTTTATAACACAAAATAATTTTTAAAATTCTTATTTAGTTTGTCACAAATTTGATCCCTTGACTTTTTTCATTTGATGCACGGTTTTCGCCTAAATAAATAAAAACAATTTCTCGGAATTGTCAAATCCCTATCTAATTAAAGAATAAATATCGAAGGTAATTTTTTACTGTAGAATTTAATAATATCCATACGAAACTACCGTGCCGAGAAATGGTTTTTATTTATTTACGCGAAAACCGTGCATCAAATAAAAAAGGAGAGATCAAATTTACATATTCCAAACCTAATAGGAATTTTAAAAATTATTTTTATTTTAGAAAAAGGCTGTGGCGTGCCTTTTTTAATTAAAACATATTTAACTAAAACATCTCATAGACAACACTGATAAAAAAAAATTGTGTTCAAAAATGTCTTTTGGTACATGGGAGGCGTATAGTATAAAAGTTATTATAAAGAAACACAATTAAAGAAAAAAATAACACCCTGTAGTTCAAAAACTACGACGTTTGGGAAATATTTTATATAAAGTTTTTTTATATTTTTATTGTGGAACTAGCCCTGAATTATTAGAATATTTACCAGACTGACCCAAACAAATTTTTATCGGGGCGTATGCTCTTTTCATGTTGATTTTAAATACAGAGCATAAAATATGGAGAGACCTATTATATTGTTTTAAATTAATCGCATAAAGCGGTAACAAAATAGTAATTTGTGTAGCAATTGTATAAAGTGAAACTTTTTTACAAATGCTTAATGTTAAGTACGGCAATCCCATTAGTATAAAAAGATATTTTTGCACGTGTTGCATAATAAATTTTTTCTACGATTGTATAAATTTAATAATTTTAATTTGAGGCATTTGGATTTATTTTTACTATACATTTTTATAATGTTTTTTAAATTTATACGCAAACAGATTTTTTTGACACCTGATTTAAACGAAGTAATGGCGGAATTTGTGCAAAATTAATTTTTGCTTAAGTTAATGTTGCGTTGGCTGTTACATTGCATAAATTCATAATAAATAAACTTAAGTAGGCAAATTATATTACTAATTAAAAAAAAAAGAATAGAACTAAAAAAAATTTTTTAGGCAGTGTACTCAAATTGAGAACTTTATCTTTATGATAACCATTAAAAAAACAGCATTTAGTAAGCAGTAATAGAATAAATATAAAAAAAATTAAACCGACTAAAAATTCATACTTACCAAAAAGTTTAAAACAACAAAAAAAAAGAAGTCAGTTAATAGCATATGGTATTAATAATATTAAAGTATAAAAATCTTTTGTTTATTTAGTTATTAACATTGAGTAGTTTTGCACTATATATTTTGTTATTTTTAACCTTTTAGTAAGTTTTATTAATCTTTTTAAGTCGTTTTTTATGTTTATTTCTCGCTTTTGGGTTTATTATTATTACTATTTAATCGGTAAACTTAACCTAAAAAACACTACTAGTACCTTTTTAGTTCGGCGAAATGGGTAAATTTTACTCCAAGGTTATCGATTCTGTCGTTAATATCTTAGCATATACCTATCTAGAGGCAGCTTAGCCATACGAACAACTTACGGCAAAGAAAAAAGAACAGGTCTAGTACTTTTCTCTCTCGCGATCCTGACTTGCATTTTTCATGACGGCGGCGGTGGTAATCTCGACGCATAATAACCTTTTTACCTATGCCAAAGAAAAGGTCCGAAATCCGATAGTTATTTTTGACGCATATAGTTTGGTAGTTTTGTTTAGGTTGGAGGAAAAAATTGGTTTAATTAAGAAAAAAATTAATTAACCAGAGCTATGACCCCCCTCCCCAACCTATACTCTGTCTTCGGTTTTCGGTGTTTTCTTTCTTAATATTACTCGAATATTTTTCACCGAAGACAGAGTATAGGTGTTGAGGCATGGTTAGTTCTGGTTAGTCAACGCTTTTTTTTATTCCTTTATTATACCTGGGACTAATACACACTAGGGTGGGTAAAAAAAAACAATTTTATTTTTCATTTTGTACTCTGAAAAACTGGTAGAGACCCCAAAAAATTCTGTCCAAGTATGACTCTTAATTTTAATAGAAACGTCATCCACCTTTCCGTTTTATATTTTTATCATATTATTAAAAAGAAAAATATATATCTAGATTCTACTACATGAAAAAAAAATGTAGGTATGTTAATGTTGTAACTTACTGTTCAAATTCTCTCCTGTACAGGTACAGATAGCATAAAAATTATGCGTCGAGAATACCTGCAGCATTACCATAAACACCCAAGCAGCAAGCTGACGTCATTATGACGTCATTTTTAAGTCATTTTTGTTCATAGGACGTCATCAGACCAAAATTATGACGTTATTTTAACGTCATTTTAATGACGTGTTTTCGACGTCGTTACCGTGGCGTCTTTTCGACGTCATTTTATCGTCATACTAGCTCATAAAATCTAATGACGTCATGTTTAGAAAACCCGCCAGAAAAATTTTGTGACATTCGTGTCAAAATCCAATCGAAATATCATATGACAGAAAACAAGACTAATAATTTTACAAAATTAAAATAGGAAAAAACTCTACCGATAGATGGCGCAATGGACAATAAACTACCATTCCTATTCAACATCTTCGCTTTTTATTGCCTACACCGCGTACCGATGAGACCAAAATATATTGAGACCGGTCTGCGGTTGGTGATCTCATTGTCTTTGCTGACCAAATGTTACCAAAATTGACTAAAAAGAGACGTCAATAAGACGTCAGCTTGCTGCTTGGGCATGAACCCTTCGCTAGTGCGTTGAGTTAACTCGTTGCAAAATTTGCATAATTACTTCTGCGTCGAAATTACATCCGTGCTTTCATAAGCCACCGCGGAGGTGAACCCTTTCAAATTAAAAAATAATAATAAAATTTTTCAACAAACACCGGAGTAATTGCGTAACATACAAACAAACAAACAAACAAATAACATACGGGCGAATTAAGAACCTCCTTTTTAAAGTCGTTTTGATATTAGGCAGGCTTTATACGAGCCTGCAGTCTTTACCTATAATTTATAGTAAAAATTTTTAGAATGATAATCTTAAAGGTGCAAATTATAACCTATAAATAGGTAAAATATGAATTTTTAGGTTGTCATTCTGCAACATATTACAATAATAGGAGTAAAGATTTGCCGTGTAAAACCTGCATTATAAAATAATGTCGTATCTCTACAGCGCCTGCCCTGCTAGCACATTACTGTAATTAATTTTAATTAGATACATATTGTTCATTATTAATCACATCTTCGTACAATATAACTTTAATATTCCTAGACAATATCCACACTTATTCAATAATCAGCACAATTATACCCCACCACTAAGCTGCACCCCTCGCGCCGTAAGGGTAGAGAATCCTCGTCTATCCGACTTGTACAATTCACAAATTGCTTTTCAATATAACTCTCCCTCGAAACCGGCTGTTCTCTCAGTTGTAGACCGACCGCTTTCGTCGGCGTATCACGTTCGGTTTTCTGCTCCGAATAGTTCCGTTCGCGTTCGGAATAAACCAGACAGTGTGCTCTCTGAAACGAGCGTTGTGTCTAGCGTCCTACGTCGCTAATAAAACAAAGTAAAAACGTGGTGATTTAGATCTAATCTGGACATTTTTGGATGTTTTCTCACAGGTTTTTATTCGCAAAAAGTGTTTTTCTGTGGATTTCTCAAGGATTATCAGTGTTAAATTGGTGAAAATGATTTTTCGTGATCGTGTTTTTGTAAGTAGTTTTCTTGGTGTTGTGTATTGTTTAGAAGATACTGGAGTAGTTTTTACATGTTTTGTTTAGTTTACACCCGTTACTACACCACTTTAAGGACATTTTAGATATTTGGACTAGGCATAAAAGTTCCTTTTTTACCTCTTGAGTAATATAAACCTACCAACTTTTACTTAAAATGTTTTCATCGGCTCTTTTCTGTACTGTTTTATATGTATATTATAAAAAGAAAAGAAAGGTAGTCGCGTCTGACTAGTTAAGCAAACTATTTTAAATGCTTATTGGAGATGCAGACTTATATTTTATTTATAGGGTCATGAGAGAATAATGAAAAACCATATTTTTTGGTTAGCAAAGCTTTCGTGTATTTAATTATTCTCTTCATAAGATAATCTACAAGAAAATAAATACTAAAAAAGCGTTTTCAAAATAGGCAAACAGATTAATACATTTATGTTTAAAATAGTTTTTGTGCAGTAAGCCACTATGGTTCTTTTTGGTCAGTCTCACGAGCTAGTAAATAACTAAATACATTTGCATCCCCACAAAACATTAAAAATATTTTACAGAATATAATAAATTATTTTTATTCTTTTAAATGAATTAGCATCAGTAAAAGTATACTCTTCGAGTACTTAATCTAAGGACAAAGATGTATAGCTTAATAGAAAGCATATTTGCATGGTTTTTGATGTATGTAGAATTTTCTTTTAATACAAAAATACCTAAATCAGTTTTCTGGTGGTAAACAAGTAATACTAACGATAATAAAAGCTGCTAATTGTTGTCCCAAATTACCAATAAAGATTACAAACATCAGCGTTGTTCAAATGAGTGTCACATTTATAAACAACGTTGTGAAACAGTCTCTAAATGTTTATCTTCAAATACTATTCGGTGAATCGAATTGACGAAAAAGATATAATGGGATAAAAGGTATATTATTTCACGAATCCCCAAAACAGTTCTGTAATAGTTGGATTATTCCAAAGCCTGATAAAACTTCTTTACTAGCGTAGGTAGGGTAGATAACTAGGTTTATAATAAAATTAAATATAAGTACTAAGTGTCAACTTACCTCAGTACAAATAAACCTTTTAAGTCATTTGCAATAAAAATGTCAAAATTTTGAATATAGATTTTAATTTTGGCCACTTCATTATAAATTACGTTTTACCAGGGTCGGATTATCCATTGGGCAGGGAAGGCAACATCATAGGGGCCCGCATAAAATAACGGCCCCGCAAATATCATAAAAGGTTGTAAACTGTAAAATGTGATTTAATCTCCTTCAGGAAAATACTTATTTTTTGGTCTTTAAGTAGAAGGCGAATTGGTTTAAGATTTCCTGAGTTCATTATTGTTATTTTTGGTTTTCAAATTTAGTAAAAAGGGGCCCCTGACAGCTCCATTGACTAGGGGTCCAGACAGAGGTAATCCGGCCCTGCGTTTTAAGCTTATATTGCTGCTTTGGTTTGCTATATTTTATTTCCTGAAAGAATATCAATGGTTTTACGCATCACTTTTGTCATGGTATTTTGATTTGTCAGATAAGACTTGACTTAGATTTTAAATTCTATATACTGTTAATTAATCCTATTGATTATTAATAAATACCCAGTAATTTATTATGGTTATTAAATCTATGCGATACATTTTTTGTTCAGGCGTTTTCCTCAAAGGAAAATAAATAAACGTTTACAAGTAATACCAATTGGAAATAACGTTATTGATTTAATTTTTTGTTGGGTACGACGAAAATTAAATTATGAAAAAGCATCAAAACAAAAAAATTGAGTTAGCTTATAACTATGCTCTTCTGTTTTAAATGAGCCTTAAAAATACTTTCCTTGTGGTTCTAAACCATATTGATAAGTGCATGAATACTAAAAAAAATTCTAGGTATGTTATTATTTAAGCTTCTGTTTTGATTCTCAGTTAGTGAAAATACAGTATGTGAACATAATGGTAAAGCAAGTAGGTATTGGAATATCAGTCAGTAAAGCAACAAAAAGGATGTATGTGACTAATCCAATCATAAATGTTTACATGCAGGTATTCATGTTAGATTGTCTCTTTTTCTCACATTACCTATGTGTTATATTATTTAGCTGATTATGTATACTTAGGTATAAAGAATGGCAGACAACAATTGGTTACGTTATAATACCTTGAAAAAACCGAATACAGACCAAAAACTTTTATGTATGTTTTTTTACCCTATAGTTGGATTAAAGATATACAGAGAGAGTCCCCCTAAGAGACATCTCCCATAGGCGGACACTCTGGGCTAGTCCCAACGGCTTTCCATAAATAAATAAGTTTTGCGCCTCTTCCGTAAGTGAGCACTCTCTTGAACGAACTCAGTGACAATACTAACAAAATTCTTTTAAATAAGCATAGTAAGTGCATTTGGAAATTAAGGTTTTCTCCATAATTTCATCACATCTTTTCCGTAAAAAATAATTTAGTGTAAACTTTTTAAAGACTTGTTAATCAAAGAATATCATTTAAATCGTAACAAAGCGTAAAAGTGGCATGAGGCCATAAAGACTTTGTTTTTAATTAAGTCCCCAGTTTTTTTTTTTTTTTATTAAGGGGTTATAAATCCTTTCGAGTTTTGTCGTATCTTATAATTCACTTTCAAGAAAGTAGTTTAAAAAGGACGCTATAAAGAATTTATTTTAAAAATAAATATGGTCTTTTGCCATTAGCTGTAAAATTTAAATTTTATTGGGTAAATATACTAGCAAAAAGATGAAATGTGCAGGTATTTTGTATTTTTTTTTTCGCCTATTCAGGGTCTTTCACCTGTGGCCTTCCAGACCTCACCGCCCCCTAGGGTTATTTCGCTGCAGCTTTAGAGGCTTATTGTGCCTTGACTCCTTACCCCTTTTCATCTCTAACACGCCAGTCATTCCATAATTTGGATGGTTGCTGTACCTGTCCGTCCGTTGACCCCCAAGCACCAGGAGCCTGGTCGGCGGTCATACCCATCCAAGATATTTCCGCGCTCTACGTAGCTTACCACCGAACTTTAGGGAAAGAAAACAAAACTAACGTGAATACCCGCATGTTTTCTGATTGGCTGAGTCACTTTTTTACATCCTTTGTTGATCCTTTACTGGCTTGATATCCCATTATCTACTTGCTTAATCAGTATATGAGGAATAAAAATTCTTCTACTACCTAATAAAGAAACTGCACTAAATAAAGAAGAAAAAAAGAAGAAAGAATTTAGAAAATAATGACAAAAAGAAAAGTCAAAAGATACAGAGAAAGACAAAAACCAAGGGAAGAAATTTAGGGCGAAGTCGGCTTTATATATATGAAAAATGCATACAAATGTACAAAAAGGACATAAGGTAAAAGTACCAGTAATTGACACTATTAGGCAATAAAATCAATTAAAAATACTTGTCGTCTTACTTTTCGACTTTGACGTGATGTCAATTTTTCTTCTATAGTTTGTGGCTTGTACAAAGGGAATTTGACAAAAAATATGAAATAAAATCAATAGTGTCTTTTCTTGTAAAAAAAAATTCTTATCGGTTCCAAGTACCAATTATTGACACCATTTTTTTTGGTGTACCAGTAAATGACACACCAATAATTGACACAAAAAAATAATTTTTAAAAAGTTTAATACATTATTTAAGTACCCTTAAGCAAACATACTAACATTTTGGTCACCTAATAATGATAATAATGTAAATTTAAAAAATATTACACCTCAAATATGTCGATCTTCTGGGTAAACACATATTTTATTCTGTCACCTATGTTGTGAACTTCGGGTGGGGGCAGTTTTTCTATTATGTCTTCAAACTTAATTGTGGAGATATCTTTCTCCATCCACTTAAAAGAGTTTTCATTAGTTGATTTTAGGGATGTAACTTCAATATCATTTATTGAATATTTTTTTGGACTACACAGATATATCTATAATAAAAAGTCTGCCTCTTTCCGCCCAAAAATCTAGTCAAAATAAAATCCCCAACTTGAATATCATCATATTTTAAACTTGATTTTTCAGGAATGGATAGGTCATCTTCGTCTTTTTCCTCCAAGATTATATCGTCATCACTGTCTCCACTTTCTATCCACTCTCCATCATTTTCAGACAAACTTTCTGAATCTGAATATTTTCTCTTCCTTTTGACTTTTTTTTAATGTCCTTCGCTTTCTTTTCCTTTTTTTGTTTTCGTTCTTCTGCTTTCTTCTGCTTTTCTTCCTCTTTTTTCTTTTTCTCCCCTTCCTTTTTTTGGTGATATTCTTGCCAAACCTCTGACGTTATAGCAGACGGAATTTTTTCTTTTAGTTTCTTTTTAATTGATTTAGTTGGTTCTGGCCAAAATAGCGCTTTTTTAAAGGGAGTTGGTACTTGTTCTTTCAAAGATGTTAGTGGAGAAGGAACAAGTAGAACGGAATAGATCGAGTGAACTGCCATTTTTTTGTGGTGTTTTTTCCTGATCATGAGGATTTATTCTTGCCAAACTTAGTCCTGAACATCCCGGCTGAGGATCAATATTCCGTTTCTCTACACTATCTAAAACAGATTCGTTTTTATTGTGTTCATCATGGTCGACAACACCATTTTCTTCGTTTACTGTTTCTGCGTTTTCCAAACCCATGTCAGACTCAGCAGTAGAATGTGTATTTACTTTAATTGCCTTCCAGACATTAAAAAGCGCAGTGTCTTCGATATTTTTGTTCCATTCCTTATCAAAATTTGCTCTAAAGGTCTTTAATTTATCGGCAGGAATAAATTTCTCTAAAACAGCCAAACCTTCCATTATCTTGGCACTTTCGGTTGCATTTCTTAACCGGGTTGAGATTTTGGTCAATTTTACGTTTTCCACATTAAAAGGAAAAAGACCGCTTGCTTTAAAACCATTTTGAATTGTTTCTTTGGTTATATTAGACAGTGCCTTTTCAAAGACACTGCCAAAATTTTCCTTTCTTAACTTATTCCCATGGTTTTCAATGTGCCAATCCCTAACACTATTTTTCCAAAAACCTTTAGCGGCTTAAAGACTGACACATCCATTGGCTGGATCAAGTGTGTTGAGTTAGGAAAAAGTGCGAAAAGTTCAATTCCATTTTGTGAGCAAAAGGTTGATAAATGTAAGGTCATATGGGATACATGGCCATCTATAAACAGCAGAATCGGTCGTTGAATATCTTGCTCATTTAACCAAGGTAAAAATACGTTCGTGATATATTCAAAAAAAGTTGCACCGCACATCCACCCACTTTCGGATCGACCAATTCCCCAACTTTTATCAATGCTGTGCGCTATGTGACTTGGAATGCGTTCGTATTTAAAAACTACCATCGGCGGAGCTAATTGTCCAGCTGCGTTGGCCGTTATTAAAACGGTTATATTTTCTTTTTCGTCGTTAGTTCCGGCATTATATACACTCTTGTCTCCCTTTTTAGCTAATACTTTGCTTCCTTTTGGCTGAAGAAAAAATGCACTTTCGTCTGCATTAAATACACGGGAGACATCCTTGGTTACATCAAATAAATTCTTCAATTTTAGGTAAGCCTCAATTTCTTCAAACCATTGTCGAATATGCACTTCTGAGACTTTTTCACGAGCAGGTGTTAAATTCTGAGCAATTCTTTCACTTAAAATGGGATGTCTTTTTAGAAATGATTCATACCATTTTCGGCCGGGACGGGAATTAGTAAAAGGATTGGTTCGTTTATTTTCCTGAATAATGAACTGAACGCTGTCCAAAAGTTGCTCTTTACTAACGGGATGATGAACTTTAGCAAGAGATAGTATCCACTGCTCCAAAAGGGATTCTTCATGAGTTGTAAGGATGGTGCTTGGACCCATTCGGCAGTCTACAGGTAGTTTTCCAGAAGACTTATAGAACAATGTTATTCTGGGGACAGAATAAGTTCTTGCTGCTGTTGCTACAGGCATCCCCCTTTCTACAGCAGCAAGGGCTGCATTCATTTGATCCTTGGTATAATTTTTTTGGAGCCATATCTGAAAAAATTACGTTCTAGTAATTGACACCCAATGTACCAATAACTGACACCCTGTCAATGACTGGAGCGATACGTTTTTTGAATCTATATTTTCACAGAGGTTTATGTATGACTATATTCACACTTTAGCATAATCACATCTGTTTCTCTTGTTGTGCCAATAATTGACATGTCATGTCAATAACTGGAACACATACAGGTTTCTTGACCCAATCATTGACACCCGGTAAAATGGCGGTTAAATAACCAACCGACATAAAATTCTTAAATAAAGCAACATAAACATGTGTCTTACATACCTGCAAATAGTTTAAAATAACCAAATTTTATTATGGTAAAAATAAAAAAATTATATTTGATCAACTTACCTTAATAACTTCTTTTACACGTCGCAAAAAAACCGACACTCTGAACTCTCACCTGTTTAAACTGAAAATGAAATCAGCTGATTTGTCCCAAATTTGCTACAATGTTGTCAAATGTTGCATTTTTCTGTATGTATTATATATTTGAACGGTAGGGAGGCAAACTACCTTATTTTTTAAAGAAGAGTAGGGTACTGTCAATAATTGGAACACTGTCAATAACTGGTACGTTTACCTTAT
>JACEGR010003286.1:0-108265 GCA_014170235.1 Listronotus bonariensis
TTTTTTCATTTCTTCTTGACTTTTCTTCATTTCTTCTAAATTGGTCTTCATTTCATTTTTAATGTCTTCTTTCATGGCTTCTTGGCTTGTCTGCATTTCTTTCTTTAGGTCTTCTTTCAGGGATTCTTGGCTTTTCTTCATGTCTACTTTAAGGGATTCTTGTTTTTCCATCATTTGTTTAATTAGTGCACTTAACTCCTCCATAACTACTTGCTGTCTTTGTCTTGTCTCAACTGGCATTCACTCTTCTTACCACTTCGGCTTCCTTGGGTATCCTCGTTCCGCTTCTGACACCAAATGTTCCAAATCACCTCGTATAAAAACACGTGTCTTCGTTTTTATACCTTTATTAACAATGGAACGTAACTATGGTTACAACAACGACAAAATCTACTCTTGTCAATGTCTCGAAGTTTACAACACAAAAGTCGAATTTATACTGACTAATCGGAAGTTTCCCGTCGCCCTTTTATAGTATGGTGGAAGAGTAAAGAATGATCTAGAATATTCGAGAAATATCATTGAAAATTCCATAGTACAGGATGGCATAAAAGTTCTTAATGGATAATTCGGGCGTTTTCGGAAACCTTCGAAAGTGATGAAAGAACTTGGAAAAATTAAAGGTAAATTATTTAAATAAATTAACAAACTAAATTAAATGATCCTAACTCTCTAAAATTCTATAACCTAAACACATTTTTTGAAAGTCTGTAACAATATACAGGGTATGTCAATAGGTATTATTTTTTAAATGGAATACCCTGAATATTATATCAACCACCAAAAAATCTTTTAAAGATGCTTTAAAAAAATACTACATTTGATGTGTCTATCTCAATTAGTTTCGGAAATATGACCATCCAAATCTGAAAAATAATTTTAAATTATTCTTAGAAGCGTAGTAGAGATACATCTCCGGAACTTTTTTATTTTTTAACGTATAGAATAAATAAAAACATTATTTTGTTGGCTAGATTCTGTAGAATCCATATTTTTCATCAGAATGCTTTTATCTTTTAGGATATACAGTGTAGGACAAAATATATTAAATTTTATAATGGAAAACCTTGTAAATTATAAATAAATCTTGTATCTGTCCTTAGATTCAGAAGTAGCAAAAAGTAGGAAGGCAATTGTAAGTACAAAAACTGAAAAGAAAAAGGTAAAAAAATCTTTGACAAAAGTAGCGAGACTTCGCGAGACTGCTTCGGAAACACAACAATAGCTCTTATTATTTAAACTCTTACTTTTTTTAGTAAACAAGGCTAATAATAAACTAAGTAGATTAAATGTTGTATATTTATGTTTACTTAAAATACATTCTCAAGTTTCTTATAACCCCAATAGAAGTCGTCATATCCTTTTATAATTTTGCGTACATGTAGTTTAGAGTATCTACTTTGAAATACACAGCATGAGCCATTAAAATTTTAAAGTTGCTTTTTGGCCAAAATAATGGATTTCTATCCCATAGTGTATCGGCCCGTCGCTGTAAAGGATAGCGGCGCCTTTGTATAAAATAGTCCGATTGCGGGCGGCCTTTTTTATGTTTTTTGTATTATTTTCTAAGGGTACCGAATTTGCGCTTTTAAAATGTTCTTACTATAAAATGTAACCATTTATAAACCCCATTGCCGCTGTTCGCTTGCAGTTCAGTGGTTGATGACCAAATTTTAACTCGTCATTGGTCGTTTGGTGACGATCAATACAATTTCTTATTTTAGTCACGTGGTGGTCTTACGTCATTGATTTGTTGTTGTTATTGCTTGTTGCGACGGCAACTTTAGTTGCAGCGAAACGACAACTTCAGTGAAACATCAGATAGTTCAGTCCACTCTGTACTACAGCGTTCACCTTTTTTTTTTACAACATAGTTGTCATGCTTTCTCAACTGTGATGTATTTAAAACTTATATTTTTGTTAGAGTTTGTTATGTAGTTTTTGTAGGTTGTTTTGTAATTGTGGTAAAATGGAGTATTCGTTAATAAATAAATAAATAAACAAATAGTCAAAAATTATTTATTCATCTCAGTGGTACATTAATAGTAATTTAGGTACCAAGTGCATAAAGTGATAATTTTTTACGAATGGGAAGTTTAACAGCACGAGCCCGTTAGGCGAGTGCGGCAATCCTATGAGTAAAAAAAGACACTTTATGCATGTGTAACAAACTGTATTTTTTCCACAATCGTATAAAAATTTCCCAAAATACCATTTTATACATGTTTTATTTATCTAAACTTATTAAAGCAAGCAAGCGTCGATCTCCGGAGTTAAGCAGTGGAATGCGCGCCCATAATTTGGATGGGTGTCCGGCGACAGCGGTGTTTTGGGCAACGGCACACGGTGTTCTGCTCGGGGATGCGGACCGAGCAACAACCATCCAAGTTATGGAATGAATGGTGTGTGAATGAGAAGGAGTAGGGGTCAAGGTACAATAAGCCTTCAGGCTGCAGTGCACCACCTAGGGGGCGGTTGTCGGACCTGGGTGGGATGACCCCGAAAGGGTGAAAAAAACACATCTATTAAGTATATTGCTGCGTGCCAGTAATCAAAAGCCTTACTAAAGGCTGTGTCTATCTCGGAGAGGTTTTGAGCGATGTTAGCAGCGCGGATCGACCGAAGCATCCTTATGTTACTGTACCATAAAGGTGATTTTATTGAGCCGCGCCGCTAACCTCGTTGCTCGCCGCTCCGACATAAACACACCTTAAGTCATAAAATATAGCTGCAGCCAAGGTTAGTTTATATTTATAAGGTTGCGACATATCCTCAACTTTTAGGCGGTTCCAGGTCGGGAACGCAAGGAAGGGCACTCCACGGAGAAAGTTGGCAAGACTGGGTAACATTAAAGCTAATGATCAATCCAGTGGCGTCTAGAATTTGCGCATTTCATTTTGCATTGTTTTGGAAGTGATATTTGTCGAACGATGTAATTCCAAATGTTTTTTTATTTAAAGTAAAAGAATTTTCAACTTAATAATAATTAAAAACTGTTGTGTAAACGGTTGTTCTACTACTACAATAAACTGTATATCTCCGGCACTGAACAACATGGCCGAAAAATGGGAGATGTGATGTCATAACCCGTCAAAGCAATATGGCCGAATGTCGTGACCTTATATAGACCGACTTTGAGCTGCAGCAGCTTTATTATTATACATATTTAAGTATGCATCGGTCTGAAATTGGATAAATTATTAACAACGCCTTCTTTGTTTATTGGAATTATTAAAGTAGATTTTAAACACAGGAAATTCACCTTTGGCACATAAAAGTGGTTTTTTTTGAGACTTTATCAGTGAACAAACTGATATATTCAGATAACATTCTTTTGAAACTAAAGTAGCTAAGCTGTTAACATCATTGTCCCCTAAATGTTGCAATACATTGGGGTCAATTTTGTCGGAGTTGTGGAATTCAAACATTCTTAAACCTTCGTGAAAATTTTCAAAGTCAAACTCAACATTTTCTGCCATTTTTTAAATTTTAATATAGTTAAGCTGGCACTCTTTAAAGTTAAAACTAAAATGGAGTAAGCTGCTTTGCTCTTTTATATGGTATGAAAGAAGGTTGGGAGGGGTGCATATGTGATTTCTATTAAAAAGTTTGTTTTAATTGAATTAAATCTTAGATAGATCACTTTTACTGTTTTCCTAATTATCAACATAACTACTACCTATGACATATGAATTATTTTTGTGAAAAACTGTTTAATACATTTTAAAAAATATTACTTGAATCAAAAAACTAATTTAAAAAATAATTTAATTTAATGCGTGTTGCAAAAACACACCTGACATCGCAACATTGTTGGATGGCATACTGACACAGAAAATTGACTGTGTCGAATGACCTAATTTTAAATGGTAACATATGTTGGATTGCATACACGGAGTGAAAATCGTGTGAAGTATAATTTTATGGTATTGAACATCTGAATCTGAAATTATCCCTCTTGAGGGTATTGTTGTATGTAAAAGAATAAAATATTTTGCATCTTCGTATACTCGTATACAAGGGTTGCATGTTCTTGATTTTTTAAAATAACAGTTGTATAGTGCGTGTAAATAGGATGGTATACAGAGACAAAACATTGTATCGAGAGACATAATTTTAAATGGTAACATATGTTGCAAATTCGTAGTATTGCTCCTGGCTCGCAAATTAGCCATTTGTGGAATTGCATACACAAAGTAAAAATTGTATGAAGCATAATTGTATGGTGTTGTACATCTGAATCTTAAATTATCCCTCTTGAGATTATTGTTGTATATGTATAAAAGAATAAAATATTGCCTCTTTGTATACGCTGATTGCATGATTTTTGTTTTTAAATAATGTATAGTGTATGTAATTGCCTTAAATTATGTCCTCTTCTGAGGGTCGTTCTAGTACTATACCTACTAACTAATGTGGCCTAACTTCATTCTGAATGTTTATACATATTTTAAATTATATCTGTCACGTAGTCAAACGATCATTATATCAATTGCAAGTAACAGAAGTAAAACCGACACGTTTTCAAAAGAATACCACTAAATATGAATTATTTTTACCAAAGTTATTTTTAACAATTTCTGTAATATTTTTAATTGCAATACAATTTTTTGAAAGACTATGTTATTTGTTTAACTTTAATCTTTGTATCAGGTTTCAAGGATCAGATTCAGAAAATCAAGAACAGCAATGGTATCCTCTACAAAAAGTAGAACAGGCAAAAGAAAACTTCAAGGTGCTTCTTCCGCAGCTATTTTAATTGAAGATCTAAAATCGTCCAGTTTGAATACTAGAAAGCGCGAGTTTGTCGATGCCTACGTTTCATTAGTTAAAGGCGATCCTCAGTATGACTTGAGAGCAAGGTAAGTTTATTTTTGTTGTATTTTGGGGATAGTCCATAAGATTTTATAAAACGGCCCTGAGGACTATTCATAGTAGTAAGATATGCACATTTAAATTTAAACAAAATATTATTTGGCTTTACTTCAGAATAAAATCAAGAAGTTAATTTAACATTTTAAGAAAATTAAAACTTTTATACATTGTAAAGAACTATTTTGCTTTTACACAATATAATAAAAGTTATGATTACTTTAAAAGAAATAAAATAATAAAATATTTAATATTAAGTTACTTACAATACAAAGGTTTCAATCTATAAACTAAGGTTCATTAGCACTCGGCTAAAATTATTTTAATCCAATAAAATAAAATCTTAACAAGACGCCAGACGGGAACTGGGCCAATGGTTGCGTCTTAAAAATGTGGTAAATAGTTTACCAAAAATGTGGTAAACAGTTTACCTAAAAACTTACTGATAAACTTGTTTGAAAAAAATTTAATAATGAAATGTCTGATGGACATTTTAGAGTTTGACATTACTTTTGAAAAACATAACAAACTATACATTCCAGTTAATTTTTTTAAAAGTAATGTCAAACTCTAAAATGTCTATCAGACATTTCATTTTATTTTTTTTTCAGTTTTCTTACAAGTTTATCAGTAAGTTTTTAGGTAAACTGTTTACCACATTTTTGGTAAACCATTACCACATTTTGAGACAACCATTGGCCAGTTCCGTCTGATGTCTTGTTAAGATTTTATTTTATTGGAGTAAAATAATTTCAACCGAGTGCTAATAAACACTTTGTTTATAAATTGAAACCTTTGTATTGTAAGCAACTTAATAGTAAATATTTCATTATTTTATTTCTTTTAAAGTAATCATAACTTTTATTATATTGATGTAAGAGCAGAATAGTCCTTCATAATGTACAAAAGTTTTAATTTTCTTAAAATATTAAATTAACTTTTTAATTTTATTCTGGAGTAAAAGCCAAATAATATTTTGTTTAAATTTAATCTCCCAGAAAACAAATAAAGCATAAAATATGCACATTTAAGTTGGGTACATTTTTTAAGTAGTAAATAACCATGACTAAAAAATCTAGAATTTTTAATACACTTATAACATTTGTTTTTATATTTATATATTGAAAAGGTCATTATTGGCGAGTTTTTCACATCAGTAAATTTTTAGAAACACATTATTACTACTACCAACATTATAAAAACCGTTTCACCAAATAATTGTAAAAGACAAAATTTATTGATTAAATAAAAATTATAATGAAGTAATTTTCTTTACAGATTATATCACAAGGAAGTTTTAACAGTTGAAGAGCAAGTAGATAGTTTGATTGATCATGCTACTGATCAAAACCTGTTAGGAAGAATGTATGTAGGGTGGCGCCCTTATGTTTAATAAAGATGTGAAATACAGTTTTTTTCCTAATTTTTACATGGTACTTAAAATATTAGTTAAGGTAAAATAGTTAATTCTAATCATATTGTTTTTTCAATGGAAAATACAAGATTTCCAAAAAATATGAAAATGAAAGTCAACATTTTTTAAAATGTTAGTAATTAGAAAGGCACAAATGACGTTCTCAGTACAGCTGTCTCGTAATGTCCTATGGAGAGACACAAATAAAAAGAAATCTCCTTATTTTGCAGTATTTTTACATTAAAGCATGTTTTCCTTGTACTGTTATTTAAAAAAAGTTGATTAAAAAATTTAATTATACTCATATTTTTATTAATTTTAGGCGCAACTTGAATCTAATATTATCAAAACTAGTTTCTTTTTTTATGCAACTTTTATATTGAATTATTTAATAATATAATTAACATTGTTCTTGTTAATTAGTCATCGATGTCATTTAGTATAGCGTGGTTTTTCTACTATATTGTATGATGTATCATTAAAGGTCTGGTTTATCCAACTTTGTAATCAGAATTTTGTTCTTAATTTTTAAAAAATAGGCTAAAATTAGAAAATAAAATTACGATTACGAAGTTGGATAAATCCAGCCTAAATATTGTTACAAACTTTACAGTCTAATGTGTTCATTAAATAACGTTTTTTAAACCGTAGGCGTAGTGAATATTCTAATAAAGATTTTGTCCATGTTGTAAAGTGTTGTAAGTTTTGTAATAATTTGTGTAATAATTGTGTTTTTAAAATAAAAAGATTGATTGAATAAAAGCATTTTTATTCTAACTATAATAAACACATTGTTTGATTATTTCTAATTTCTATAATAATTTAATAACAAGAGTACTCACTGTTTAAAATCAACAAATACTGTTTGGATTATTTAAGCTAAAAGAAATGACAACAATTTAACAATAATTTAATTAATTACAAATAATAATTGTTGTTTTAATCGGTATAGTTATGAATCTAAAAAGGTTTTCATACATTAATTAATTTATAAGGTTAAATTAATAAACATAATATTTGTGCTATTTTATTACTTAAAAACAATCTTAATTTTAATTCTAAGGCACATGGGGCGGTAAAACAGCGACGAGAACGCGATTTTTACAGAGACAGTACGTAGGCATATTAGCGGGTCCAATCTCAGTAATCCGCGTACTTTAGTAAACAAATGCAACATAAAACCATTTTGTATTTTGTTTACAGTGTGTGATTCATATGTGATTGTGTCTGGTTTTACACGGGAAAACTAGTGTTACTTCAAGAAATTTTTGTACCAAAGATGGAGTTGTTTAATATTATATTTATGGACGAAGTTGAAAAATCATGATACTCTTTGACCCGGTGGGATTAGCCAAAGGGGTAGTTTTTGCCTCGTCCGGGTCGGTTTTGAGGAACATCAGCGCTCTCCGATTGACATATGATTTCATTGGCTGAGAATATAGTGTGAACACCTAGTATAAAAAAGTATACATTTTGGGAATTTTAAAAATATACATTTTTGGGAATTTTAAAATAAGTATACATTTTAATTAGGTTAGTTCTGGTTAGTTCTGGTAAATATAGTTACAACTATATTTATATAAAACTACTTGGAGAAAATCTTAAATTTAGAAGTTATTCTGGTAACACTAGCAAAAAATTTAAACATTTTTTTATGATCTATGACAAATCTTTTAATTTTTAGAAAAAAAAGTCGAGGCTTTTAATCAATTAAAACAATTATTCTTTGGATTAAAGGCTATTTGAACATTTTTTTGTTTCCATTTTTTTAATATTAGATGATACTTTTTCGATGTTTTTAAAACTTTGGAAAGTTAAGATTATTTACATTAATTTAAATAATAGGTAAAATATTGTTAGATTTTTGAATTTTTGTAAGCTATATGGAACTATCGTTTTCGGTAATATTGCTAATTTTTTTTAAGGGTTAAAAGTAAATTTGGCTCATTTCTAATAGCGTTGTGGGTCCAACGCTTTCAGGAAGGGGGCATATGTGAACACCTAGTATAAAAAAGTATTTACATTCTGGGACTTTTAAAAATATACATTTTTGGGAATTTTAAAATAAGTATACATTTTAATTAGGTTACTTAACATTGGGAATTTTGCTAAATAAAGATATACGTGAGGTGTCAAGGTTTTAAAAGTATAAATTAAACAATTTTCTAGGTTACTCTTATAATAATAAAATAAAAACATTAAACAAACTGGGTCGCGTAGAAATGAAAAACAAACACTGAAAAATTTAATATTTAAAGAGAGAAAAAAATTAGAAAAAATATTAGATAAGAAGTAGGTGGTAAAAGTGAAGTCAAGTATAAAGTTAAAGTTCTAGTTAATCCCCGTACGGGCTACCCTTAGTAGGGGTATGCCCGTACCAAATTAAGTTAGTTGATAAAATGGAAAGTTACTTTTTGTCCACCGGTCTCATGGTCCAAGAAGATAGTTCCATATGGTACATTTGTCCCAGTGACGTAAAGTGGCTATATATATATATTTCAAAATTATACGTCACAATAGTAAAAAATTAACCATTAAACGTATACTCGTCTCTGTACGGTTGTCGCCACTTCAAACACGAATATATGCGTACATACTGTCGAAAGTTTGTTGAATCTCGGTCTCGTCGCTGTTTCACCGACCTATGTGCGAAGTGCCTAAATGCAAATAAAAGGACTTCATTAATTTTTTTAAATAGATTTGCTTTTCAATTTTTTTTTGTAATTAATTATACTTTTGAAGCAAATGAGAAATATCGTCGCGATTTTGTTTGTAAAATCCTTCTGGAGTCAGTGTAAAGTCAGCATTTTGAGTTAAAAAGGGCATGTTGCTGCTGCTTTGCTGACTCGCGCACAGTGAATCTTCAGTACGATTTCTCACAAACGTTGTAGAAAAGATGTTTGAAGTGTGTTCAGAAAATGGTGCTTTACTCTGAAAAAATAAATATTGTAGAAATATAAATCTTGATTGGTAATAAGTTTCTGAAAGTTTATTAAACTGCATATTCTTAGAAAATAAGGAAAACATATTATCAAGTAGTTAAGGTTTTTAGTAAAATATTTAGAATAAATAAATAAATATTTTTAGGACGTTCCTTGGTAAAACACTTTTCTTACATTAGAGAAATATTGCACAGTAAAATAAGGCCAAGCACTAATAATACCGGCCTTATTTTGACATCTGAGCTTGTGTAGATGCATGGTAGGATAAGGACTCCCTTAATAAGGATAGTGCTTGTCTTTATTTATGTCGGTTTTAGGTCGTGCCTTATTTTGGTCTTATTTTTACTTGGAAATTGTTCGTCTAACTAAATGGCTGCCGACCACAAAATCGAAAAGGTTTTAGAAGTAATAATACTTTGTAATTGTGTTAAAAAACCCTACAACACAAAACAATAATGAAAAACTATTAAAAAAATTTCCCCATTTTTTTAGGTTAATGGTAATGTCAACATGATTTTCTTTTAAATTTGAAATAAACTTACTATTAAATGTCCTTTTTATGGAGGATTTTTTTAATACCTAGTCCTAGCGGTGCTAAATTTAGATATATTAGCAATCGAAAATCGTACATTTGACACGTATTCCCTATCCCGACCGTAATTAGAGTAAGCATTTTGATTAATAACAACCAACTTTTCTTACGATTATTTTCAAAAGCTAAGACTAAGATATATAATAATAAGATAAAAAAAAACATATGCAAGCGGTATTCGTTTTTTTTTAATAATAATGCTTGAAGTTAATGACTTTCGATGATCCATATGGTTTTTTATCTTTATGACATCTCATGAAGTCTTATGCCTAAATACCAGTGTACCGTGAAAGCCGGGTTACTGGATGTTTAACCTATTTTTGCTGTGTTCCGTCAACGTTATCCAAGCAGTAAGACATGCAGTTTTTGCATTTCACAGCACCTTTTAGACAACGTGGTAGTGCCATCACGGACGTTATTTTTATAATAATTACTACCTAGGAGGAATGGCAGAATATTACACAGTGGTTGGCCATTGCCAACCGTGAGGTGATGAGCAATTAAAAATCCGATGTCCGATTCCGAGTTTCGAACCCGGATCGCTGCGGTGAGAGGAGTAGAAGTAAGTGAGCGATAGTCGGTAAAGGAAGAAAGCACTAATAAGTGAGAACAGACTATTGATGTCCCTAACATACCAGGAAAAATTAAAATATGTTTTCTCTGGAAAAAAAAGTTATTTAGGGAATTTAATATCTTAATTTGTTTTTAAGTACCATTAGGAATTATTAATTCTGTAGTGTGCTGTATTTGAATAAATAAATAAATAATTAAATTATTATTTTACAACTTTTTGGCCTAATAATAAAAGGGATTTATTGGGCTAAAAGGTATACGAACCTGCTTAAAACCGAACATGTTTCCATCCTTCTTGCTTGCACTAGCTTCACCAAACCCGAAATTAAAATTAAAAGACTTATAATCTTGCTCATCAGAATTAATGAACTGGTCAAAGGTTTTTGCGTTTTTGTCGCTGAATATTTTCATGTTAACTCCACTACTCGAGGAAGTCAAAATCCTGTTTCTTCGTTTTTGATATTTCCTCTGTTTTTGTTGGCTTGTTTGAATAATCTAAAACAACACAAAATAAAAATAAAAAATGTCAGTACGTTTGACGTTTTTGATTTTATCCTATATATCCTTTAATACAAGAAATAGCAAAAACCATATAAAATTTTTTTGTAGAACTAGTGTGAACGCAGAAACAACAGAAAGTATTCTATTTTTATATACAGCGTTGCGTTACAAAGTTACGATGTCAACTTGATGTTTTTCTTATGGAACACCCTGTATATTTTTACTAATTAATAGCCCTTATCACTACGATAACAAATATATTTAACATCGTATCAATATCTCTTGTAGTTTTTAAAATATTTGAATTTTAATAATAGTATAATATAATATAAAAGGTGTTTATACGGGGTACGTTCAAAAACAATTATTAACATTCACATATTTCAAAAACTACAAGATATAATGATATGATGTTTTGTCTGCATGTCCGGTGGCACTGCAGCCTGAAGGCTTATTGTACCAAACTCCCGTTTTATTGTACCCATTCCAGTACCCTAGTTCCTTGAAGAAGGCGGTATAGGTCTGCTGGAGCATGCCCGGTGAGGAAACCTGTGATATGCAGTGCTCTAAGTTCTTAGCTGATTCCTACCCATTTTGTGTAGTTTTTTAGCTCTTTTTGTGCATGGTCCACTGATGTATATTTTCCCATGCATGTGTTGAGGAAGCCTTTCCCAGTGCAGTCTTTGCTGGTCCTTTACCCAGTTTTGTACCGCACTCCGGATGGTACTCTTTGGCACTCCAAGGATTGGTTCTGGCCCGACGTATGTCGTGGCTGACCCCCTTCTAGCCAGTTCGTCTGCGTTTTCATTGCCTCGAATTCCGCAATGCCCTGGCACCCACATCAACCTCGTGTTGTTGCGTTCCGCCAGTTCCCTGAGTTCCTCGAGGCATTCTAGTACCAGCCAAGACGATACCTTGGGATTAATTAGTGCACCGAGGGCTGCTTGACTATCCGTAAGAATGTTGATTGTACAATTTGTGCGGGGCCTTTGGTTGTTAATCCTGGCACATTGTAAGATCGCAAAAATTTCTGCTTGAAATACAGAGGCGTGGTTTCCCAGTGGAAAGGTCAAACGAGTGTTTCCCATCTCACTGTAGACACCTGCTCCTGACCCTTCTTCGGTTTTGGACCCGTCCGTATACCAGGTTTGACCTCGAAGAGAGAGTTTGAAATTTTCGTTTGCCCAGTTCTCCCTTGGGTGTATTGTCACCTGAAAGGGTCTTCTGGGTACGATTTGTGGGGTCATATAGTCTGTCCTCATATCCATTATGGGACTCCTTATGATATTTTTATTTCCATGTGTCCTGATCTAACTTTTGTGTTGCTCAGGTTATTTTTCAGTCTGTATACCCCCATTATCCCCCCATAGTCTTTGCACCTTGCCCAGCCGAAGCATAGCCGTGTGCTGTCTGGTCTTGGTCCACCAAACAATGGAACAATGGATATGAAGTTATATATATATGTATATATTTTTTTATTGTAGTGACAAGGGCTATTAATTAGTAAAAAAATATACAGGGTGTTCCATAAGAAAAACATCATGTTGACATCGTAACTTTTTAACGCAACCCTGTATAAAAAATCGAATACCTTTTGTAGATTCTACGTAAAGAGTTAGAAAAATTGTCTTAATGTTTTTTTTTTGCTATTTCTTTTATTAAAGGATATATAGGGTAAAATCAAAAACGTAATTTTTTAAATTTCCCCTGTATCTCATAGATAAATAATTTTATTAAAATTCTGACTATGCCTATTTAAGTTTCTCCAAAATCGAGCCCATAACACCTACATCGGTTTTTTCATAACTCCAGTAATAACTGAGATAACCCATAAAAACGCCCAATTTTACCCACTCTGTACAGGGGATCGTCATAATAAATATAAACAATATAAAAAATATTCATACACACAAAAAAATAAAAGTACATATAAATATATTAAATGGAAATGTGACAAACAAACACAAACTTGCTGCACACAAAAATAAAAAGATTTTTAACGGAATTCATGATGGCAACAATTAAAACACTTAACAGTCGTTCTATAACTATTTTTTTATTTTTTATTGCATTCATCCAAAAATCATCATAAATATTTAAAAAATACGATACTAACTACAGCATCAGTACGCAAAATATAACTTAGAAATGTCATAGTGCCCCAAAGGGTTCAAAAGATTCCGATGAGGGCGCTAAATTGCAATTGCAACGTTGCCAAATCGTTTAATTTGATTGATTAACGTATTACTAAATTAATTTTAAAGAATGTAAGTCCCGTTACACATAAGAAGTCGACGCGCTCTATGTCCTGTTATCTTTTTTCTCAGATGTAGTCTCTAAGCGTTTATTGCTTACAATTAGATTTAAATTTAAAATACCCGGTATACTAGGTAAAAACTGCTTACCTCAACGCCTTCTTGGGTTTTTCTTATGGTGGCTAAACAAGTAGTTTGTTTTATCTGCCTTACTGTAGGTCTTTTAAGTCGCTGTTCCCACATTTTAGCCAACTCTGTAGAACTGCCACTACTTTCAAAAAACTTTTTATCTTGTTCATAAAACTCTTCTCTTATAGCTTTTTTGGTCAGCTTCGATGGCGTCAAAAATGGCAATTTAGGTGCATCTAAAATTTTTTAAATAAATCTTAATTTCAAACATTTTTAACACGCTTTTATTAACTTGGGTTGTAACTATCTATCAATCTGGCTGGCTATGTAACGGAATCTTTGAGCCTAATTTTAACCAACTTCCAGCTATTCGATTTCTTTGAAACTTTGCACACGTATTAAGGAAACATGACAATGCAATAATCTGCAAACAGTATCCCGTTATCTTTTTTTGGATCGCCAGGAAAAAAATTCCATTATATTATAAAAACAACACCTAGGATGCCATCTGTTGGCAACATTTCAAACTTTGCTATTAAATGAAGAAGAAATTCTTTAGTTTTTACACAATTTGGTTAGTTGCACCATTGGTGTTCAATTTTTATGAACAATAAAAATTAATAAGTTCTTTTACACAATTGGGTTAGTTGCACCATTGGTGTTCATTTATGAACAATAACAGTTAATAAATGCCGTTAACACGCTTTTTTATTAACTTGGGTTGTAACTATCTGGCTATGTAACGGAATCTTTGAGCCTAATTTTAACCAACTTCCAGCTATTCGATTTCTTTGAAACTTTGCACACGTATTAAGGAAACATGACAATGCAATAATCTGCAAACAGTATCCCGTTATCTTTTTTGGATCGCCAGGAAAAAAAATTCCATTATATTATAAAAACAACACCTAGGATGCCATCTGTTGGCAACATTTCAAACTTTGCTATTAAATGAAGAAGAAATTCTTTAGTTTTTACACAATTTGGTTAGTTGCACCATTGGTGTTCAATTTTTATGAACAATAAAAATTAATAAGTTCTTTACACAATTGGGTTAGTTGCACCATTGGTGTTCATTTTATGAACAATAACAGTTAATAAATGCCGTTAACACGCTTTTTATTAACTTGGGTTGTAACTATCTGGCTATGTAACGGAATCTTTGAGCCTAATTTTAACCAACTTCCAGCTATTCGATTTCTTTGAAACTTTGCACACGTATTAAGGAAACATGACAATGCAATAATCTGCAAACAGTATCCCGTTATCTTTTTTTGGATCGCCAGGAAAAAAATTCCATTATATTATAAAAACAACACCTAGGTTGCCATCTGTTGGCAACATTTCAAACTTTGCTATTAAATGAAGAAGAAATTTTTTAGTGGGTTGCAATATATTGGCAACGGTCCAAACATTGCCTGGATTGCCATCTGTTGGCAAAATTTCAAACTTTGCTACTTAATGAAGAAGAAATTTTTTAGTGAGTTGCAATCTGTTGGAAAAAATTTTAAAATTTGCCACTCTTGTTCATTAAAAAATTTTTCGCCATTTTGTCAAGAGTAGCAGAAACTAAAAATGAAAAATAATTAATAGTTTAAAAAAACTAAAAAACACGCTTTTATATGCAACCGAACTAAAAATTAGAAAATAATTTTTCATTAAAAAAAATATTGTCATTTCATAGTAAAAAGCGTGGGGTGATAAATATATTAAATGTTATAATTATTATATTTGCAGATATCTATGATGGAAAAGTCATGAAAAAATAGTAAAATGCACCCCACGCTTTTTACTATGAAATGACAATATTTTTTTAATGAAAAATTATTTTCTAATTTTTAGTTCGGTTGCATATAAAAGCGTGTTTTTTAGTTTTTTAAACTATTAATTATTAACAGAAATGTGTCTTTAGGATACACAATTTTATAATTTTTGTAACAAATAAATTATTAAAAGTATTTTGCTTCTTGCAATAGGTTTGGCGTCAAAGAAAAAAGATTTATAGGAACTTTATTTGAATTTGTAATGAAACACGTTTTTTTTCAAAAAACTTACCCTGTGCAATTGTTGAACTTGTGAATAGATGAACTTTTAGGTACGCTTTGAAATATAATTTCCTTTTTTTCTTTATTTATGGGCTTGCTTCTTTTTTCAAAGGTTTGGTAAACAATTTGGGCTTTTTTCTTCGATTTTCATTTCTGTTGATTGAATCGCTTGTGCTGGAATACTCAGGTTTCTCGGTGTCATTACCTTTGGACTTTTCTTGAGTACGTGAGAAATTGCTGCTAGTTTCATCCAGGTTTCGCTTTCTTGAAGCTTCAGACGTACTATTAACACTTTTTTCTGCAATTTTTAACAACATAAATAGTGGTAGTAAAAGGTAATTAATTATTTTAGAAAAAAAAACAAAGAAAAAACTAAGATTTATTCCATTGACCTTATGGATTAACAAAGGAATATCCTTTTGAGGTTATAAACTATTCCTAGTATCTGTATGTTTAAGTAAAACTATTATAAATAAATCTACTAATTTAAGTTTAAAATCACAACTCAAAAACCAATCTTAAACTTTTACAAAAATATTACCTTCATAAATATGTTCTGATTTTTCTTCATAATCTTTCGCAGTATGAGACTCATTTTGTACATTACATTTTCTCACCTCACTTGAACTACTACTAAAGTCCCCGTCCAAATTTCTTAATCTAGACGCCTCGGAAATACTTGTAATTGTTTTTTCTTCCCCAATTTTACCTGGAGTTGTTGCGCTCAAAAGCAATGTGGAACCAGGTTGGCTTACTGATAGCTTTCTTTTCTTTGAAATTTCGTGATTAGCAGTAAAATCATCAGCAGATAAGGCAATTTCCTAAAATGATAAAGAAAGAAAACAAAATATTATATTTATGCATTTAAGTATTTTGGATAACCTACTTCTTTGTCGTTTTGGAGAAAATCTTCAGCATTTTTCCGAGTTCTTACATCTTCGACTTCTTGCCTTTGTTTTGTCTGACTAGTTGTATCCGTATATTCTTGTAAATTTGCCATAATAGGGTTTGTTAATGAACCCTTATTTTCTTTTTGGTTTGACTAGATTTACCTTTGTTATCTTTATTTTTTGTACTCTTTTCACTTTCTTGCCTCATTTGTCGAACTTTCTTAATTAATTCTTTTTCTTTTTGTAAAGCTTCCTCACAATTGTTTAATTTAAAATTGTTCTTTTTTAATTTATCCTCATGTATTGTATATATTACATCATTACTAGATATAGAGCTTATACTGCCATTATTAGTCCTCAACTTATGTTCATTTATGATGTTTACCTTTTTGAAAGTCTTGCCGCTTACATATTGTTCATAAATATCGGTCATTTCTATATCTTTTAAACTAGAATCTTGATTGTGAATAGAAGTATCTTCAGGGTTTGATACACTGTCAGATTCTGCTGACAAGTTTTCATAAAAGTTACATTTTTAGTGTTAATATGCCTCTTTTTCTGTGGACTGGTAATACCTGATGTATCCTTATTATTATGCCCCTCTGGATCTATTCCATCCTTAACAATGCTTTGATGTATGGCATTAAATAAATCGTCACTGGACACATTATCAAAGTTGGTACAAGTTACACTGTTATCAAAACGTGTTGATTTAGTTTGAATATCATTGTTAGTACTTTTATTATCTTTAATCTGTGAGATATTATCAATACAATTTTCTGTGTTTGTTTCATTATTTTTATAATCCGACTTAAAAGATTCGTTATTTTCAGAACTTAAATTACTGGATAGACTGACATACTGGTCAATATCCGATGTCTTTTCCGTGCCCTACAATAAAAAATATTCATGACTTTAATTATTTTAAACTTTAAAAATCTTAGGTATAGTCGTTTATAGTTATTATACAACGGTATAGTTAAATTTAAAAATTATTTTCTTTGAACTAATTAAAACCTCTATAATACATTAGATGAATATACCTAGTACGACCAAAAAGAAATAAAGGAGTGACATATTTTGATCATTATTTATCAAAATATATATATAAACATATAATATACAGGGTGTTTCCCAACTTATACGACAAACTTTAAGGACTGATTCGGCAATAAAAATGATTAGAAAAATCTTTATATATATATATATAGATATCTATAGCGTCTATAGTATATATGAACTACATAGGTGTATAAATATATATATATATATATATATATATATATATATATATATATATATACTATATACTATATATAAGATGTCCGTTTAGTTTGACACAAATTTGATTTTCTGACTTTTGTCATTTAGTGCACGGTTTTCGCGTAAATAAATAAAAACCATTTCTCGGCACGGTCATTTCGTATGGATAATATTAAATTCTACAGTGAAAAATTACCTTCGATATTTATTCTTTAATTAAATAGGGATTTGACCATGCCGAGAAATGGTTTTTATTTATTTAAGCGAAAACCGTGCATCAAATGAAAGAAAGTCAAGAGATCAAATTTGTGTCAAACTAAGTAAGAATTTTAAAAATATATATTTATATTTTAGAAAAATGCAGTGGCGTATCAGTTTTTCCTAAAAATTTTTACCCATAACCCCTTATGAACGACACTGGTAAAAACTAATTTTTTTCTTGTATGCCAAAAAATGTCTTTTGGTGCATAGGAGGCGTCCCTCATTTTTTTTCAAAATATCTAAATTGGTATAAAAGTTATTCTAAAGAAACATATATTTATTTTAAATTTTAACATATTTCATATGAAGTTTTTTTATTGTAGAATTAGCCCTTAAAGCTGTCGGATAAGTTGTGAAACACCCTGTATATTTAATAGTTTACTTGATTATAATTAAAATATTTGCTAACAAATTTAATAATAAAACGTACCTTTGTCAGTTAAATCTGCCTTCATGGTCACATCATTCTCATCATTAAAATTTGGAAGTTCTTTATTCAAAATCTCTCTTAATTCTTTAACAGTACCATCATCTTGAATTTCGTTATTTTTTTTCTCTTCATTTTGACCATTTTTGGACCAAATTTTTTTTCACAATTTTTAATAATATGATGCGCATTTTCTTGTGACACTTTTCATTGTTGTTTACATTAACTTTATCAGTAAATAGGCCCAGTGAAGAATAACTTATTTCTGGACTAGACATTGCTGACTCATAAACGTCTTTAGTAGTTTCATCAACTTCTTCCACAGGTTTATTTATTTTACTTTCATTATTGGTACCCTCTTGAGCATTTTTGTCATTATCAAATGCATCACTGTATTCGGATTTTTAGTATTATCATTGGAGTTAATATACAGCTCAGTTTCTTTCTCATTTGCTGTACCCGCTGTATCAACTTTTCCAGTATTAAGACACCTTATCGTGTGTATCTCTTTATCTCCTTGATTGGAATTTTTATCTTTTTTATCCAACTATCATCAGGTTTTTGGCTTTTTTCTTTGGTGTTCGAAAGGCTGCTAAAATCTTGAATGAACATTTTAAAATTACTTGTCTTATTTTCATATTTGGAATTTTTATTTTTGTTTGCTTCTACATTGGGACTTCGCTGATAATCAGATTTATTACTGCCATTTCCTTTTTGTTTCTTTTCGCCAGCATTAGAAAAACTATCTTGAGGCAACATAGCATTATTTTTTTCTATGAAATTATTGCTAACTTTATTTGAAGTTTCATTATCTGTTTTATCTTTGGGTTCTGACAGGCTATTGAAGGCTTTGATTAAAGCATTCACGTCTTCTTCGCTAGCAGATTGAGAATATCTTACAGCTGGTTCTGTTAATATTTTCTTAGAATCGCTAGTTTTGATATTTAGTTTAACTTTAAGTTCCTTTGGTTGTGAAGCTTTGGCCCATGGTCGTTCTGTTGTTTCTTTGGGATGAAAAACTTCGTCTATTGATTGTACTGTTGGTTTTTCGGGTGACTCAAAAGATGGTCTAATGTTCTCCTGGTCTGTAATAACTTAAATTAAAAATATAGGTAAAAACAGAAATACGTTATTCTGGTATATAAAAGGCTTACTTACTTTGGCTAAAATTATGTGGTTCATCTTCAAAACTGGGATCGTTAGGACCCTCAGTTATTTTAACGACAGGAAAAATATGTTGATGCTTGTACTTTTCTTTAAAATTATTAACATTGTCCTCTGAAATAATACTATTTCCTGAATTAGACCTAGTTATGCCATTTTTATTAAACTCATTTTTGGCTCGTTGTTCCACATGAAAATTTAAGCTACTATCTTCAACTATTTTACTAGTGATACATTTTTTTCCGTCATCTGAAGGCCTTATATCTTCTTCAGAGCTAAAATCTATAAAAACAATAATTCAAGTGCCCATTTGAATAGCTTACATCTTTTTTGGAGTGAAAAAAATTGTTTCCTATGATCACAAAGCAAAAAGTACACTGTGTTCATGCATAGAAAATTCCTTACATCACACTAGAGTAACAAAGTACTTTACAACACTAGTGTTGCAAAATATAATATAAAAGCTGTCATTGCTGTAATATATTGTTATTAAAAATAAATTTGGATTTATCAGACTGGTATTTCGAATTACATTGAAAACTTCAAGCAATATTTTTCCTTATTAAATTTTAAAATGATAAAAGTTATACAAAGCTACTAGGTAGGTGATTTTTGATATAAAATATTATCAAACAGTATAATATACCGCAGTGAGGAAAAATATATATTACCCTAGTGTTGCAAAGTTTCAACTGTTTTTTTTTATTTTTACTGTAAAGACATACTTTTTTGTGAATAATTTGTGGTCGGAGGAAAAATAGTGTAATTGCTTGTGTAAAAATGAATTTCTTACACTTGTGGGTTTGTCGCACTCGTGTAAAATTAGTCAGTTTGCACACTTGTAATGTAAATATAAATAACTACTTTCTATACCTAACTAAAATTCTTAAGCTAGCTAGAAGAGATTAAACGTTCAAATTTGTTATAACTTACCCCCATTGTGCATATCTTCAATAAACGATTCAAGATCTTCCTGAACAGATTGCAAATCGATATCTTTTGCATTACATAAAAGCGTATAACTTAATTTTGGTGTGATAATCTTAGTTGGATATTCTTTTGATTGAGCGCCTGTAGAAGTCGACGATGTTTCAAAATTTCTTGCGTTTTCTTTGATTTTCGTAATCATAGGTGTAGATGTTTTTGTTAAGTCGCCTTGTAATGGACGAGAAAAGGTGCTTATAAATGGAGATTCGACTTCGGAGCTTCTAGTGTTTAATTCTGAAGAAAATGCGGGATTTGGCTGGGGTGTACGTTGTGGTGCTATGAGTTTTCCTTAAACAAATAACATAGTTTAAAGTCAACATCAAAGCTATTGTCATATTAAACATATCATCAGTTAAAAACGGACATACCTCTTTTTTCTCGAATCAACTTTCAATTGCTGTGAAAGTTCATTCGAAGAAAGTGAATCTTCATAGTCAACAATGTGTTCTCTATTATTAGTGGAATTTTTAAAAGGTTTCTAGAACGTTCAGATTCTGAATACGCTTGACTTCTTCTTTGAGTAAATACTTCTTGATTATTAAGGTTTAGTTGATCTGTAATCAATAGCCCAATGTATTTATTTAACTGATTAAACAATTTAGTGTCTAATAAATGCTGTTAGTTGCAAAGTTATTGCAACATGAGAGAAATTTGCGCATTTCTTAATATTCTTAATAATTACACTTGAAATATCTTCTAAAATGAATAGTAAGGGGTCTTCACCTACATAGAAAGAGTTAAAATAATTTAAAAATTCTATTAATGGATCTGCTCTTTTCTTCACATTAAAATTACTTTTTAATCTATTTCTAAAGCATAATCATTGAGAAATTTATTGATTTTCTAAAAATCGTTTTAAAATTTACCTTTTATTTGATTATTTTCCAAGTTAAGAGCGTTTTGAGTGAAGTTAAGGCTGCATTGACTAGCGGAATAGCTCAAATTTACTTCGGGAGCTAACATGCTGAAATTCAGGTTCGGATCTATTGAGTGATATGAAGATATGGACTGAGAAGATGGAGAAATGCAGAGATTCGGATCTGGGGTAAATATTTCTTCCATGCGTTGCTCTGCTTGGGATTGAAAAGGTAATGGAGTCTGGAATTAATTGGATATGTAAAAGGGGAAGGTATGTATAGTACAACCCAAAATTATAGTAGATATAAAAAAATAATAATTTTAAACTTTTTTAGTAAATCCGTACAGGCGGCCAACAAACTGATTTTTTCTTAATTTTGATATTTAAAAAGATTTCTAATAAGTGATAGTGCTTTTTAAATACCATAAAAAATATTTTATCATTTGTAAAATGTAATATGGAATGTCCAATGTAGGTTAGAAGTTAAAATATAGTAAAAAACTACAAGATAAAACCATAGTTTGTTCCCAAAATATTCGTTTAAGGTGATAAGATAATTTGAGAATCCAAACAAACTTTATAGGGGATCTGGTTAACTAAGTACTTGAATCAGTGAAAAAAATTCCAACGTCAACGTGTAATTCTTAAAAAATTAAACAATTATGAAAATAGCATCTCAAAGAGATTAAACTTGATATCAAATTAAAGAGAGGATTTCGATATACAGGTATGTAGACGACCCGGCCGATCATTGGAAATTACACAGTATGTGCAAGCAGTGACATTATTCGAAGTAGGGTATGCCGCGCCGGCAGCTCCTGATCTTGTTTGGCGCCAATCGGCGCACTCGTTGCAGAGGTGAATTGTAGGAGAGTACATAGTAGGTAAGTAGAGAGGATTAAATGCATGCATTAGTTACTTATTGAAATACTTCGGAACCTATCCGCTAAAAACGAAAACCGGTATGAAAGTTTCTTTAGCTATGAAGCCTACAACATACAGAGTGATTTAAAAAGGGAGTTCTTAATAAAGTCCGTACATTAATGCTTCTTAAAACTTGGGTTCTCTATAGACATAACTCCCGCATCTCTCCGAAAAATTTTTGACAGAAATATTTTTACAATATTTCAACTGGATGTTTAATATTGAATGAGTAGAATGCTGAATAAGTTTTGTACTAACTACCAAATTGCTAAAAAGGCACTTATGTGACTCCTTCTCTTAAGCTCACGGGTGGTAAACAAGGTAAAATATTACAAGTGACTTAGCATAAATGATAAACAAGGTATCTTATTTACATACAAACAAACTGACAGATGACTCATCGCATTTGCATAACCGGTAAATAAGGTCATCCCAAGGTGATAGATGATTCATTGCATTTCCATAAAAGATAAATAAAGTGACTCATTCTTATGTACATAAATGGTAAACAAGGTAACCCCAAGGTGACAGATGATTCATTGTATTATCATAAAAAATAAATAAAGTGACTCATCCGTATGTACATAAATGGTAAACAAGGTGACCCCAAGGTGGGAGATGACTCATCGCATTTGCATAACCGGTTAATAAGGTCATCCCAAGGTGATAGATGATTCATTGCATTATCATAAAAGATAAATAAAGTGACTCATTCTTATGTACATAAATGGTAAACAAGGTAACCTCAAGGTGACAGATGACTCATCGCATTTGCATAACCGGTTAATAAGGTCATCCCAAGGTGATAGATGATTCATTGCATTATCATAAAAGATAAATAAAGTGACTCATTCTTATGTACATAAATGGTAAACAAGGTAACCCCAAGGTGACAGATGACTCATCTGACTCATCGCATTTGCATAACCGGTTAATAAGGTCATCCCAAGGTGATAGATGATTCATTGCATTTTCATAAAAGATAAATAAAGTGACTCATTCTTATGTACATAAATGGTAAACAAAGGTGACCTCAAGGTGACAGATGACTCATCGCATTTGCATAACCGGTTAATAAGGTCATCCCAAGGTGATAGATGATTCATTGCATTTCCATAAAAGATAAATAAAGTGACTCATTCTTATGTACATAAATGGTAAACAAGGTGACACCAAGGTGACAGATGACTCATCGCATTTGCATAACCGGTTAATAAGGTCATCCCAAGGTGATAGATGATTCATTGCATTTTCATAAAAGATAGATAAAGTGACTCATTCTTATGTACATAATGGTAAACAAAGTGACACCAAGGTGACAGATGACTCATCGCATTTGCATAACCGGTTAATAAGGTCATCCCAAGGTGATAGATGATTCATTGCATTTCCATAAAAGATAAATAAAGTGACTCATTCTTATGTACATAATGGTAAACAAGGTGACACCAAGGTGACAGATGACTCATCGCATTTGCATAACCGGTTAATAAGGTCATCCCAAGGTGATAGATGATTCATTGCATTTCCATAAAAGATAAATAAAGTGACTCATTCTTATGTACATAATGGTAAACAAAGTGACACCAAGGTGACAGATGACTCATCGCATTTGCATAACCGGTTAATAAGGTCATCCCAAGGTGATAGATGATTCATTGCATTTCCATAAAATATAAATAAAGTGACTCATTCTTATGTACATAAATGGTAAACAAGGTGACACCAAGGTGACAGATGACACATCGCATTTGCATAACCGGTTAATAAGGTCATACCAAGGTGATAGATGATTCATTACATTTTCATAAAAGATAAATAAAGTGACTCATCCTTATGTACATATATAGTAAACAAGGTGACCCCAAGGTGACAGATGACTCATCGCATTTGCATAACCGGTTAATAAGGTCATCCCAAGGTGATAGATGATTCATTGCATTTCCATAAAAGATAAATAAAGTGACTCATCCTTATGTACATATATAGTAAACAAGGTGACCCCAAGGTGACAGATCACTCATCGCATTTGCATAACCGGTTAGTAAGGTCATCCCAAGGTGATAGATGATTAATTGCATTTTCATAAAAGATAAATAAAGTGACTCATTCTTATGTACATAAATGGTAAACAAGGTGACCTCAAGGTGACAGATGACTCATCGCATTTGCATAACCGGTTAATAAGGTCATCCCAAGGTGATAGATGATTCATTGCATTATCATAAAAGATAAATACAGTGACTCATTCTTATGTACATAAATGGTAAACAAGGTGACCCCAAGGTGACAGATCACTCATCGCATTTGCATAACCGGTTAATAAGGTCATCCCAAGGTGATAGATGATTAATTGCATTTTCATAAAAGATAAATAAAGTGACTCATTCTTATGTACATAAATGGTAAACAAGGTGACCTCAAGGTGACAGATGACTCATCGCATTTGCATAACCGGTTAATAAGGTCATCCCAAGGTGATAGATGATTCATTGCATTATCATAAAAGATAAATACAGTGACTCATTCTTATGTACATAAATGGTAAACAAGGTGACCTCAAGGTGACAGATGACTCATGGCATTTGCATTACCAGGAAATAAGG
This sequence comes from Listronotus bonariensis, assembly GCA_014170235.1. Taxonomy (NCBI): domain Eukaryota; kingdom Metazoa; phylum Arthropoda; class Insecta; order Coleoptera; family Curculionidae; genus Listronotus; species Listronotus bonariensis. Next base: position 24,705 of record JACEGR010003286.1, read on the forward strand.
TCACCTCAAGAGGATAGATGATTTATTGCATTTGCAAAAAAGATAAACAAGATGACTTATCCTTATGTACGTAAACGTTAAACAAGGTGACCATAAGGTGACAGATGACTTATCTTTATGTACATATCCGGTAAACAAGGTGATTCCAAGGTGACAGAAGACTTATCGCATTTGTATTAACAGGAAATTAGGTCATCTCAAGATGATAGATGATACATTTCATTTGCAAAAAGAAAATAGGTGACTCATCCTTATGTACACAAACGATAAATAAGGTGACCCTAAGGTGACAGATGTCTTATCGCATTTGCATAAACGGTAAGATAATTTATTGCAATTGCATTAAGGATAAACAAGGTCACAGATGGCCCGACGTATTTGCTATTAGACATAGGACGTTGAAGCAAGTAGGGCATCGTTTTAACATTTATTTTTATTTTTTTATATTATTTCATCAATAATATTTTCAACAATTTAAATCACACACTAATGCCACGTGAAAAGCTACTTGTATTTTTAGGGGCAATTCAACAAGCATAACTACAAACCAAAAATAATTCCTATTGGTTTCAAATTACTTCAGCAACCTGTGTATAAACACAGCTTTAAATTCTTCAAAGTTTTTTAAAAACAAAATGTTCTCTTTTTCGCAAAGGAATTTTATAAAGAGAGAGAACCATGCCATTGCAATATTTCACTTACATTTGAGGAGGAATTAAAAACATTATTTTCTTCATTTTTAAATTGGTCTAAATATATTTGTGAATTGTTAGATTCTGCGTGTGTTTCAGTTATAGCTTTGGAGGCATCAAATATCGAGTGATTTAAACCAGATCCTTTTTCCTAAAAAAATATATAAAAATATATGACAAATTAAAAAATAAGCAAACTTCTTTTTAACAGGAAAAACATGGAATTCAATGTAGAATTAAAAAAATGAAATAAAAACAGGCGTTTCCGTTATACTAAGATACAAATAGGAAGCGACCTGCATCATTATGTTTACAGGAAAAAAACCATTTTAGGTATATTAAATATAGTATTTAAACAAAGGTGTTGCTATATATACAGGCTTGCCTAAACAATTATATCCAAGGCTATATTTAAATTTCCTCAAAATTTTTGACACACCCTGTTCAATGGCAACACCTGTTTTTTAAATACATTCTAGGGCTGGTTAATAAAATATGTATGCTTAAATAATATAGAATGTATCAAAACTTTGTAATAATTTTTCAAAATTTTTAATTTAAACAATCCTTCATGGCTTTATTTATAAATATACAGTGTGTCCCACCAGGATTGCAGCGATCGATTTCTCGAAAAGCTTTAGAACATTTTAAAAATTTGGTAACAATATAAGGTCAGTCGGGGACATACAACTAAAATATTTTGACAGCTCTAAAACTTCCGGTTATACCGGAAGTTAATGTTAACTTCCTTATTTTAAATGGAACACCCTATATATTATTTTTTTAGATTCTGCTTAAAATTCTAAACATAATGTATGTATAATGTTTTATACCTAAGTTCAACCTTTTTTACTTTTCAATTTTATGTCAAAATGACGTTTGCAACCCATTACATAACCATCTATTTCTTCTAAACAAAAGCCTTTAATTATATATAACTTATAAGTTAGGGTTAGATTTCTCGTAGAGAAAGAACTACTTTAGCAGACCGTCTTGATATTTTCACAATTAATAAATACAGAGTGGTCAAAAACAATCGTTAAAAATTAATACGGCAAAAACCTTAAAGTCAATTATTTTTAAATTGAAAGCCCTATCTTTTCTTACCTTATCCTATTAAGCATCAAAAATAAGGATAAGTTTGTATAAGGATGTCTATTTCAAAAATTTTTAGTTTTCGAAATATTAACAAATTAATATTTATCTATTCTAACAATGCTTTTAAATACGGCTTGGTTTTGCTTCTAGATGGCCTTGACAACAAAATGCGGCGTCACAGCCAACTATCTCGTACCTACCCGTACTTAAATGCATTGTTTGTCGTTGGTTAGAATAGATAAATATTAAATCGTTAATATTTCGAAAACTATACATTTTTGAAATAGACATTCTTATACAAACTTACCCTTATTTTTAATGGCTAATAGGATAAGGTAATAAAACATAGGGGATTCCATTTAAAAAATCACTTTTAAGGTTTTTGTCGTGATGATTTTCAACAATTATTTTTGACCACTCTGTATTTATTAATTGTGAAAATATCAATACAGTCTGCTAAAGTAGTTCTTTTTCTACGAAAATCCTAACCCCAACTCATATTAAAGGCCTTTGTTTAGAAGAAATTGATGGTTATGTAATGGCTTGCAAACGTCATTTTTGACATAAAATTTAAAATAAGTCAAAAACGGTTGGACTTAGGTAAAGAATATTATTTATAAATTATGTTTAGAATTTTACGCAGAATCTAAAAAATAAATAATATATAAGGTGTTCCATTTAAAATAAGGAATTTGACATTAACTTCTGGTATAACCGGGAGTGTAGAGCTGTCAAAATATTTTAGTTGTGTGTCCACGACTGACTTTATCATTTAACCAAATTTTTAAATTTTTTCAAATCGTAATTTTCGAGAAATCGATCGCGGCAGTTCCCGGTGGGACACCCTATATTAGTATTTTCCTGCAGGGTAAAAAAAGAAAAATTACCATTATACAGGGTGTGGCAAATATTTTGAGGTTATTTATTAAAATTTAAATATAGCCCTCATCATAATTTTTTCACCTTTGTGTAGACTACATTTGATAGTTTTTATCCGGGAAACAGAATCAAGCAGGTCGCTTCCAATATGGATCTTAAACTAGGTATAAAAAAATAATTTAGTGGTCATGGACTATTTTATAAGTATACATGAATAAAACAAACCATTGAATTTTAAATAAATTTCCAATTACTATACAGGGTGGCCCACCATATTCGACACGGTCTGTAGCTGGATAACCATGGGGTTTAAAAAAGTAAATACTGAAACATATACAGGTCGGATAAGACCACAGTATAAAATTATTTTAGTCTATACAGAGTGTCTCAAAAAGTGTGACGTATCAATGTTATATTTTTTTAAATAAAACACTCTATATTTTATGACGGTTTAAGATTCTAATTAAAAAATAAGTCAAGTTTGTTTATAGTACTAAGTGTCTAATTTTATTCGTTTTTGTGATATTTGATTTTTTGAAAAATGCAGAGGTAAAATTAAATTGATTTTACTTTAACGCTTTAAACTTTAAAATGTGTAACAAGATTAGAAAAAGTCTGCCATATCATACGTAGGTCAAATCAAGATCAAATATTGTACAGGGTGATCAAAAATAAATTTCAATTTTTCAGAAAATCAAATAGCCATATCTCTCTTATTTTAAATGGAACACCCTGTATTTTTTACGTCACATGATGACAAATAAAATACTCTTTCAAATGGTGTATTGGTTACCTATACCTATCTTTTGTGCTGTTTTAGTAAAAATCTATTTTTACAAATTTTTAGTTCAAATGTTTATTTAAATTAAAGTTGGATGTGACATAGCAGCCATTCATATTTTTCTTAAGAAAATAACAACAACCATTTATTGATTACTAGTATTTTAGTCAGTTTAAAAGAAATTTCAATGATTTATTCTTCTTCTACAACAACAAGATGATATAATACTGGTAGGATGTGAAAAAAGTGGTTTACTTTAGTCTAGAGTTAATTCTGAAAAATATTCCAGGAGAAACCATCTGTTAATCCTAAAAAATTTGACACAGTTATTATGGATAATGGAAGAAACTAGTTATAGGTCACAGAATGTCGTCATAACTGACCAGAGGCGTTATTAGGATTGTTTAAAAACACAAGTTTTATCATTACCACATTCAGCTGAAATAAGTGTTATTGGAAGTAGCATTATAAGCAACTAATGATTTTTTTCTGTGAATTTTAAAAATAGTGGCAGATAATACAAAATCTTTTAATTTTGTGCTTAGTAAATAGGCATCGCTATATCACAGCCTACTTACATTTAAATAGACATTTGGAATTAAAATATGTTAAAACGGAATTTACTTAAAAAGTATAAAAGATAGGTATAATCAACCAATACACCATTTGAAAGAGCATTTAGTTTGTCATCATGTGGTGTAAAAAATACAGGGTGTTCAATTTAAAATAAGAGAGATATTGCAATTTGACTTTCTAAAAATTGAAATTATTTTTGATCACCCTGTATAATCTATGATCTCGATATGCCTACGTGTGATAAGGCAGACTTTTCCCAATCTTGTAACAAATTAAAAAGTTTAAGGAGTTTATATTGTTAAAATAAAATTAATTTAATTGCACCCCAGCATTCTGAAAAAAATCAAATATCACAAAAACGAATAAAATTAGACACTTGGTACTATTAACAAACTTAAATTATTTTTTATGTAGAATCTAAAACCGTCATAAAATATAGGGTGTTCTATTTTAAAAATATAACTTTGATACGTCACACTTTTTTGAGACATCCTGTATAGAGTAAAATAATTTTATACTATGGACTTATCCGACCTGTATATGTTTTACTATTCACTTTTTTAAAAACCCCATGGTTATCCAGCTACAGACCGTGTCGAATATGGTGGGCCACCCTGTATATTGCAAATATGCTAGCTGAAATGTAAAAAAATGTTTTATTTTTTATTTTTTAGCTTACCATTGTAGAATTTAAATCTTGAAATATTATTGCTGAATTTTGAAAAGTTTCGGCCCCTTCTATTTTTTCCATCTCGTCCTTATATTCATTTAAGTATTTGTTAAGGTTTTCTGTGGTAAGTTTTTTCTGTAATTTTAATTTCTTCAGTTTGCATTCTAGATCGTATTTGAGACGCACACGTGGATCCAAACTGGGGAACTTTGGATCCTTAAACAATTCGTATTTTATGAATAATTTCTCCACATTGTTTTAACTTTTAATTTTAATTAACAAAAAAACACATAGAAGTTTCAATATCTTTTGGGCTGAACCACTAGCGGGTATGCCAAAAAAACGGCACTTTTCGAAAAAAATATTACGCCGAATTAAAATTTTGAAAATATATTTAGGTGCCTAAGAGGTATATAAAATAATTCATATCGTGGTGGCCACGAACGTACTAACATATAATTAATAGTTTAAAAAAACTAAAAAACACGCTTTTATATGTAACCGAACTAAAAATTAGAAAATAATTTTTCATTAAAAAAATATTGTCATTTCATAGTAAAAAGCGTGGGGTGCATTTTACAATTTTTTCATAACTTTTCCATCATAGATATTTGCAAATATAATAATTATAACATTTAATATATTTATCACCCCACGCTTTTTACTATGAAATGACAATATTTTTTTAATGAAAAATTATTTTCTAATTTTTAGTTCGGTTGCATATAAAAGCGTGTTTTTTTAGTTTTTTAAACTATTAATTATTCTTCATTTTTTAGTTTCTGCTACTCTTGACAAAATGGCGAAAAATTTTTTAATGAACGAGAGTAGCAAATTTTAAAATTTTTCCAACAGATTGCAACTCACTAAAAAATTTCTTCTTCATTAAGTAGCAAAGTTTGAAATTTTGCCAACAGATGGTAATCCAGGCAATGTTTGGACCGTTGCCAAAATATTGCAAACCCACTAAAAAATTTCTTCTTCATTTAATAGCAAAGTTTGAAATGTTGCCAACAGATGGCAACCTAGGTGTTGTTTTTATAATATAATGGAATTTTTTTCCTGGCGATCCAAAAAAAGATAACGGGATACTGTTTGCAGATTATTGCATTGTCATGTTTCCTTAATACGTGTGCAAAGTTTCAAAGAAATCGAATAGCTGGAAGTTGGTTAAAATTAGGCTCAAAGATTCCGTTACATAGCCAGATAGTTACAACCCAAGTTAATAAAAGCGTGTTAAAAATGAAACTTTAAATGTACTAAAATAAAATGACCCCTCATAATGGTGGCAGTTTTGTAGTGGCAGTACATAATTTTGGTACTTCCATTAAGTAATTAACATTTCAATGTTGCCACGTGACGAAAAGAGTAATATGTGCTGTTTTTATTTGTTTTACAAAATTACGCAATGTATTTTATAATTTCACAGCAATTATTTTTGTTGCGTAATTTTGTAAAAATAAAACAATTCATATAACTTTTTGTTTGTCGAGTGGTAACATTAAAATGTTAGTTACTTAAAACTTACTTAAACGTATTGCCTCTACAAAACTGCCACCACATATCAGCCATTATAAGGGGGGTTATTTTTCCGCAAACAGTCCATAAATATTAGAAGTCCATTTTACTGTTAGTACGTTTGTGGTGGTGGCGCTTCGCGTATAAAGTTTAGTTCATAAGCTTTGCGAAATGCGATTTCGCGAATCGCGAAACGTGATTTTAACGACTTTCGAATGTTTCGTTACAAATGGACCAATCAGAACACGATTCGCAATTCGCAAATCGCATTTCGCAAGCTTATGAACCAACCTTAAAGCTTAGTTCATAGGCTTGCGAAATGCGATTTGCGAATTGCGAAACATGTTCTGATTGTTTTATGTTTTATTTGTTTTCTGGGAGATTAAATTTGAACAAAATATTATTTTCTCTTCTCCAGAATAAAATTGTTTATTTAACATTTTAAAAACTGGGCTACTTTATACATTATGAAGAACTATTCCGCTCTCACACATCATATTAAAAGTTATAATTACTTTAAAAGAAATAAAATAATAAAATATTCAATATTAAGTTACTACAATACAAAGGTTCAATCATAAACACAGTGCATGCCTCGAGTTGACACAGTTTTAATGAATGCAATAAAAGTTCTTAACAAGACGCCAGATGAGAACTGGCCACTGGTTGCGTCTCAGAAATGTTGTAATAGTTTACAAAATGTGGTAAACAGTTACCTAAAACTTACTTATAAACTTGTTTTCTAACAAGCTTCTAACAAGGTAAAGTAAGTTTTTAGGTAAACTGTTTACCACATTTTTGGTAAACTATTTACCACATTTTTGAGACGCAACCGTTGGTCCAGTTCTCGTCTGGCATCTTGTTAAGATTTTATTTTATTGCATTAAAATGATTTCAACCAGTGCTAATGAACCTTTGTTTATAGACTGAAACTGCTATTGTAAGTAACTTAATATTGAATATTTCATTATTTTATTTCTTTTAAAGTAATAATAACTTTATTATATTGTGTAGAGCAGAATGAGTTCTTCATAATGTATAAAAGTTTTAATTTTCTTCAAATGTTAAATAAACTTTTAATTTTGTTCTGGAGAAAACCCAAATAATAGTTTGTTTAAATTTATCTTCTGATTGGTCAATTTGTAACGACTTTCGAATGTTTCGTTACAAATTGACCAATCAGAACATGATTCGCAATTCGCAAATCGCATTTCGCAAGTTTATGAACTAAGCTTTATCAAGGTGTGAAATGTAAAAATGCATGTTTCAGTGCTTGGGCAACGTTGACGGTTTTTTTTTTTTGTCCATAGATCGCTGCACTGGGCGACGTGTAGATTATGTAAGAAAACGAACGACTTTACAATAAAAAAGTAATCTAGTAACTTTATTCCCCTATAAAAAAATTATAATTTGTTCGGTGTACGTTTCAAAAGACCAAAAAATATTAATAATTCTAAACCGTGCTTTTCTTTGTCGAATCCCTTTAAAAGAGCCCATAAAACTATCAAAGTTTCTTAACACTAGACATAACAAACATAAGTGATAAATTCTTAAAAGCTCAATTAAAATGACAAGTGAGTGTTTAAAGTGTACAATATCCAAAATTTGACTTCTATGATATAATATCTAATTAAAAATAAACAAAGAACCCATACTTTGAATGTAATAAATTTTTTTCTCGAGTTTCAACCATCGGTTATTGGAATGGGATATTTATATCACTGTTGTATTAAAAGGTAGAAATGGATATTGCACACTTTGAAACTATGCCCCCTATTCAAGGACTACGCCCCTCAAGTGTACATAAGACATACAGTGTGTTCCAGTATAGGTGCTACAAGAAAATAAATGGACCAAAAATGTTTGAATTATAAAGTGGAATTTTGGCAAAAATTCGCCGCAAATGTAAAGTTAAAGCATTTAAGTAAAAAAAATGTTTTGATAATTTTGGCATAAAATTTAATTCTCTACAAGATTTACCCATACAATGTTGTTCTAGTTTTAAAAATAGCAGTATTTTACTTATTTTTTATAATTTTAGATAACCAATCGCCGATTTAAAATGAAAAATTTTTTGGTCAATTTGTCCTCTTGGCAACACCTATTTTGGGGATACACTGTATAATTCTCAATAAATTAATTTAGGCTTATAGGATGGATATTGTCTGCCGTCAAAACATAGGCGTCCGCTCCGGATAAAATATGGGATCTTGTATAGCAATAGCATCATTTTTGAGCATTTTGGCTTTTTCAGTAAAGATTTATTATACCGAAAATATCTTCTAGTGTTTTTTAAATCTTTATAACAGTGCTGGTTAGTAAATTTCGGATTATTAGATGTTTAACCCATGTTATTCCCTGTTCCGTCCATATAAATTTGTATGTTCGGGGTGTCCCGATTTCGTTGCAATTGCAGGGTATCTTGGTTATTATTAGAAATAGAAACTTGCGGTTTTTGCCAACTGTTTTACTGTACACTACTTTTTGATGTAACAAAACATTACACTAAAATATTTTCCTGGCCCTCTTTGTTTCTGACATACAGGGCGAAATTCATTTTTTTCATTTTCGGACCCCTTCTCCCTCGTATTTCAGTTGTCTTGTAACTTATAGAAGGAACAGTTTAAAAGTGTAAATTCGGTGCTCTTTGATAAGAAAAAAATCACAAAAAAGTTTAAAAGCAAATAAATGGACATGCTTGTCTTCGCGGCCGCCTTTCCTATATTTTTTTATGATATGCCGGTTGATGCAGCTGGTCATGGCACTATGGGATAGAAATTATTTTTTTGGTCAAAATTCTGAAACTTACCAATCTAACTTAAAATGAGGTGCTTTTTACTGGAAAAATATTATAAATTATTACAAATGCTTTTTGGAAACCTAAAACCTATTATATGTTATTATAAAATTACACCCCCCTTTACATCATTATTTTTTATTGTTCAAAATAAACTAAAATATTAGCTTGTTTCAGTAGTATTCTAATCAGTAATCTGATGATTATTATCTCATATGATATACAGGTTACGACAATAGGCATAATTTTTTTAAATGGAATGCCCTGAATATTATTTCACCACCAAAAAATCTTTTTAAAATGATAAAATTAGTTTCGGAAATATGACCATCTAAATCTGAAAAATAATTTTAAATTATTCTTAGAAGCGTAATAGAGATACATCTTTCCAACTTTCTTTAGTTTTTAACGTATAAAATAAATAAAAAACACTGTTTTGTTGGGTAGATCCTGTAGAATCCATATCTTTCATCAGAATGCTTTTATCTTTTAGGATATACTGTGTAGGACAAAACATATTAAATTTTAAAATGGAAAACCTTGTAAATTATAAAAAATCTTGTATCTGTCCTTACACTCAGTAGTAGCAAAAAATAGGAAGGCAATTGTAAGTACAAAAACTGATAAAGAAAAAGGTAAAAAAATCTTTGACAAAAGTAGCGAGACTTCGCGAAACTGCATCGGAAACACAACAATAGCTCTTATTATTTAAACTCTTTTACTTTTTTTAGTAAACAAGGATAATGATAAACTATGTAGATTAAATGTTGCATATTTATGATTACTTAAAATACATTTTCAAGTTTCTTATTACCCCAATAGAAGTCGTCAAATCCTTTTATAATTTTGCGTACATGTAGTTTGGAATATCTACTTTGAAATACACAGCATGAGCCATTAAAATTTCAAAGTTGCTTTTTGGCCAAAATAATGGATTTCTATCCCATAGTGTAAAGGATAGCGGCGCCTTTGTATAAAATAGTCCGATTGCAGGCGACCTTTTTACGTTTTTTGTATTATTTTCAAAGGGTACCGAATTTGCGCTTTTAAAATGTTCTTACTATACAACAAAAGTAAAAACTGATATTAGTAAATATTTTTATGTAGACTCCAGTGGTGTAGTAAGATTTTTAAGATATGAACCAAACATATGATTTTTTAATGGAACAACATGTATATTTTTATTTATTTAATTATAGCGGATCAAAGCTTTTCAAAAATGTATAACACTTAATTGTTATTTAACATTTATAGGCCCTAAATTGATGTTTTTAATTTTAAAATTAAATTTCGCATAGTGGGCCATGATATTGACATGGCTGCAAAAGTTCGTGGCCTGGCAACCCTCCTACCTACAGGAATAATGCATTTTGGAGATAAGAAAATAAATAGGAACATGCCATTTTCGGCCCATCAAAAATACTTACGTTACTTTTTTAGTCAGTTGTCCTTGCAATTCGTTCACATAATTTAAGACTTCTGCTGGCCAGATGTTTCGAACCATATAGATGCCATAACCCCTCAGTGTTGTAGCTCCAGGCATTAAACTAAATTTAAAGTTAAGTTTCATTGTTTTCGGATCGGTCGGGTCACCGGAAGGTATGGTTTGCATTTGCCAACTGAAAAAACGATTTCAAAATCAAAAACATATCTGCAATCAGCATAAAAATTAGTAAAAATGTTTTTACAGAACTAAACGAAGCCTTAAAAAAATTATAAAGAATTGGAAAAAACCCAAAAATTAAAAAACAGGCTTTAGCGAGTTAACGAGCAAGATAGGTAAATGGCAGTTTTCATCAGTGAGCTGGCTTGACATTTGAGTCGGGGTTCAATTTTTCTGCAAAAGACACACGACTTTCCTATAAAAGCGTCGAGTTTGGCCCACCCAGTACAGCGTGTGTCCATTGGGATTTCAAAGAGATAATACAAAGTCGGTTAAATTAGGGTAACACCCTATTAGCCTTTTTGGTAAACCCTTTAAAGAAGTCCGTACTGTTACATTTAACCATATAATTATTGTGAAATTTTAGGATTTAAATTTAAATTATTTAAAAAAAACACTCTACAGGGTGTCCAGTAAATTAACCGACAAACTTTAAAATTAGGAAAAATCTTTATATAAACCAATGTCCTAAACGTCTTAGTTTTTAAATTACGGGGTCTTGATTTTTTTAAACATTGTTTTTTATAATAACTTTTATACCCATTTAGACATTTTTAAAAAATTTGGAGACGCAACCTTTGCACCAGCAGACTTTTTGCCATACAAGAAAAATAATTTACCAGTGTCGTCTATGAGGGATTTAAGTTAAATATTTTTTAAGAAAAAATACTACACCACTGCATTTTTCTAAAATAATTTTTTTAAATCTCTGTTTAGTTTAGAACAAAGTTAATCCCTTGACTTTTCTATCTAATTAAAGAATAAATAACGAGGGTTATCTTTTACTGTAATATATTTTATTAGAAATACAAGATAACCATGCCAAAAAATGTTTTCTATTAATTTACGCTAAAACCGTACATCAAACAAAAAAAGTCAGGAGATCAAATTTGTTCTTAACTAAAGGGGGATTTAAAAAATATATTTTAGAAAAAGCAGTGGCGTACCATTTTTTCTTAAAAATATTTACCCTAAATCCCTCATGGACGACACTGGTAATTTTTTGTTCTTGTATGCCAAAAATGTCTTCTAGTGTAAAGAGTGCGTCTCCCTTTTAAAATGTTTTTACGTCTACTTAATTTTTTGAGAGCCATTTGTAGTATGTCTTCATTTTTATTCCGATCGCGAATAAATTGGTATCGTTAGATTCTTCAAAAAATACTTTATTTAAAAAGTGCTTGTCTAAAAGGGTTGTCATTTGAAAAATAATAGTTAGGCACGTTAATGTCAATCTGCCAAATTGTTTTATTCCTATTTTTCATATTAGCCACTAAAACTTTGCGATATTATTTTTGTAACATCGTCTTGGGTCACTAAATTAATTTGCATCCAATCATAGCCACCTAGATGCAATATTAAAAATGGCTCTAAAAAGAATCAAGTCAGCCTAAAAACCTTTTTAAATGTAACACTCTTACTTGAAATTGTCTTAGAAATTGAAAACTGATAAAATATGCAGGGTGTTCCATTTGAAAATTTAAAATTTTAGCAATTTCCGGTTAAACCGGAAGTGCCTGGAACGTAAAAATATGCGAGAACTTTTCTCTTACCATACCATTTACCTATTCCAAGTTCCATTTTGGCATATCTTAAGCGGGCTTTACACCTGACAAGTTATTGATCAAAAACTTGTTCAATTACTTTGTCAAAAATTTGATATAGAAATTGAAAAGTTGGATGTTTTAATTCTCTTTAAGTTATTGTCAAATTTATTTTCAATTTCATCAAATGGCTTCTAGGGTTATGTTAACTATTAACTAATTACTAAAAGGTCCCTAAAAAATATTAATGACAAGTTTAAATTTTTTAAGTACTTGAGCAAGCTACTTGATAAATAAGTTAAGAAAATTTTTAACCGTCAAATCACTTGAACAAGCACTTGTTCAATTAATTGATCAATTACTTGTCAGGCGTAACACCCGCTTAATACTCTGTTCACTATAAATTGAGAAAAACACCTGAACTGGGTTTGCGACAAATTTTTTGGACTTCCACTGTCTTCATTTTTAATTGACACACGGCGTTTCGGATGGTGTCTATCTCCAAACGTTTTCAAGTGATAAATAAGTTATCACTTGAAAACGGTTGGAGATAGACACTATCCGAAACGTCGTGTATCGAGTTAAAATAGAAGACAATGCGAAGTCCAAGAAAATAGTATTATTGAAAACATTACATTGTCTACCTTTTCTAGCTACAGTTTTGGAAAATATGGACAAACATAAAAATAATTTTTAATTTTTATTTTATCTACAGCTTAAAGTTTTAAACACTTAGCTTAGTGCAGTATACAAAAAGGCAGATTACATCTATTATATTTTAAATTTACATGGCCATATTTTCAAAACTAATAAAAATAGATACATAAAATGTGGTACTTGTTTAAAACTTTTCACAAGCTCTTTTTATTGATAATACAATTGCAGAATGTTCTATACTCTATTTTTTTGCAAGAGAGAGTAATAAATCATTTAATTTTATGGCAATTGGCTTTCTGTGTTAGTCCGAGTATAAATATTTTTCTTCAATTCTACCTATAATGTACTGATAAGGCATCATAATTTTAGGCCGGCAGACTACGCTCTAAAATTCGTCAATCTCTTGGGTCAAATACAAAGAAATAACAGATGTTTACCCGTATTTACGTGGGAATAATGTGATAAAAACCTTGACAGTGGCGGTGCGCTTGAGTTTATTTTTGGGAACTTACCCTTTTTAAACAGTTTAGGTAAAATGAAAATCTTGTTTCTTTTATATGTGTAAAAATTTATTTTAAAATTTGTAGTATATCAATATTGTACAGTTGGTATAATTATAGTTAATATAACCATTTTATTAAGAAAATAATACACATTAAAAAAGCATTGTCAAAAAATAATTATTTAAAATATAATCTATTCCTAATTAAATATGCTACATAATCTACATCTAGTTATTCACATTCTTCCATATCTGACATACTATCACTACTTGAGTCATATGAGTCTACTTGTATAATTAGAGGTTCAACAGTTTTATCTACTATTATATCCAAAGACCACATTTTATTTTCTACTTCTAATACATGTTCGACACATTTTTTCCAGTTTTCTGGGGAAGCATCAGATATGGCAATTTGAAATAGTTTTTTATATCTACTAGTTTAAACGTAGTATTATTTCTGGCTACTTCACCTTTCAGTTGTGCCCATATAAGTTCTATGGGGTTGAGTTCGCAGTGATAAGGTGGCAGCCGATATACAGTTATATTTTGTTTCTTGGCTATTTCATCAATTACAAAACGTGTGTACTTAGCTTCATTTGTGGCGACTTCACTTTTTACTAGCTGCAACAACTCTAGTTTAACACTATCTGTACGATCTTCAATATTTTACTGCATCAACCAGGAATAAATGTCTTTTTTAAGCCAGCTTAAAGAGCATTTTGTACGCGCTTCCTGCCTCCGAATGCCTCTGTTCCAGACCGGAAAACAATTTTTAAATGGGTTGCTAACTTAAGGGCAACTGGTTCTTGACTTTCCTAAATCAAGACAGCGATCCGAGATGAAACTGCTGCTATTCCTCAAGATATGGTGATAAAAGTGATGCGGAACTTCTAGGAACGCCTTCGCATGTGTGTCGCTGCTAACGGCCATCACTTACACGATATAATTTTGAAAACATAGTTAAAAAAACCTTAAAGTGTGCTCTTTTTGAAAATAATAAAAGTTTAGTTTCATATTTTATAGTAGACTTTTTATTTGCTACCCAAATGTGGGAGTCCATTCTGCCGCACCCTGTATAATCGAATACGTTTTTAACAATCTGCTTTTCGTTTACAGTTAAATGGTCGAGACATGCGCGTTTCTGCGGAGAAGCCATTTTTACAATACTGTAATACTTTGAACAATACTCTAACAATTTATAACCACTCAGTTGCACATACGGAAAGATACTAAAATATATATAAAATTTATAATCCTTATTTAACGCAATTCGGTGTATTTCTACCTGTTCTTTGCACAGAGACTGGTGCGCCTATGGTTTACAACCTTCTAACCGTCCCGAGACATTTTTATTACTATCTCTTGCAAAAAAATAAAGTATAGTTAAAAAAGTAAACTTATTTATTTTTATTCATTTTTTGATGTTCATCTGTTTCTTTCGTTATGGCCTAAAGATTAGACAAAAGCTATGAAACTTTTATACAAAAGTGTTTTTTATTATTCGTCTTAGTTGTCGGTGTAACTGGGTTTTAAAATAGAAACGAAAACCTCGTACACTATGATATGCTGAAAATAGCGTTTATAAATTGTTTACTACTTACGAAAAACTAGGCTAAAAATAAATTTTAATTGCCGTTTTATGTTTACAGCAAAAACATAAGTAATTGCGTCTAAAAATATTGCTACTTAGTATTAAAATTAAAATAGAAGATAAGGTGACTTCCTGACACAGTCCGACATTTTTTATGTAAATAATTATTTCATTGATTCTGAGGTTAGCAACTTATCTCTGCGGTACGCTGATAATTCATGAAATTTAATAGTTAGTTGTTATCTCTTACATAAAATGTTTCCTGTTTTAATAAATATTAAATCAAGAAAAATGCCGTATATCCTATCTACAGGATGTCTCTAAAGGTCTGCACAAAGTACTACCACAAATTTCTTTAGACTAAAATACAAAGATCTAAGGCAATTAACCGTAGTCGAAAAATTGATCGTTTGCGAGATACAGGGTGTTAGAGTTTTTATTTTATTTTAGTTATTTCTAAATATTTTTTTTAATTACAAGATATTTTTTTACAAAAGTCAGTAATAAAAGGTTTTTCAGAGTGGGGTTTTGAAATATGCTAATGTTTTTGTCGTAGAATGTAGAGGGAGCCACCTGCAGTCTTTTGCTTAGGTTTAACGTATAATAACTTGTTTTGACTCGGTATATTATTATTATTTCAGTGAAAATTTTTTATTTTTCCATATATTTTGCACGAAGTGGGTATAATTGGTCGCTACAAACCAACCGATTTTGAGATATTTTAAATTAAACATATTTTTTCCTTACCAAAGTTTGCCTTCGCATTTATTCACGCTTTACCTTGGTGGTGTCCAAAAGGTCTGTACAAAATGATGAAACAAAATGGTGTCCTGAAAATTTTGAGAAGCAAAAAACAGTGGCGTACCTAGAGGTATCGCCCTTGGACACATGTTATTCTCTTACGACTCCTTCACATACTCACAACAAAATATGAAGAGCAAAAAAGGTCCTCGCCTATTATTTTTGCAGACTTTCTATAAGCAATAACAGCCAGCCCCTTGTTTTCTTTCCAGTCCTGAAAATTTTGAGAACGAAAAAACAGTGGCGTACCTAGAGGTAACGCCCTTAGACACAAGTTATTCTCTTACGACTCCTTCACATACTCACAACAAAATATGAAGAGCAAAAAAGGTCCTCGCCTATTATTTTTGCAGACTTTCTATAAGCAATAACAGCCAGCCCCTTGTTTTCTTTCCAGTCCTGAAAATTTTGAGAACGAAAAATAGTGGCGTACCTAAAGGTAACGCCCTTAGACACAAGTTATTCTCTTACGACTCCTTCACATACTCACAACAAAATATGAAGAGCAAAAAAGGTCCTCGCCTATTATTTTTGCAGACTTTCTATAAGCAATAACCTCCAGCCCCTTGTTTTCTTTCCAGTCCTGAAAATTTTGAGAACCAAAAAACAGTGGCGTACCTAGAGGTATCGCCCTTGGACACATGTTATTCTCTTACGACTCCTTCACATACTCACAACAAAATATGAAGAGCAAAAAAGGTCCTCGCCTATTATTTTTGCAGACTTTCTATAAGCAATAACAGCCAGCCCCTTGTTTTCTTTCCAGTCCTGAAAATTTTGAGAACGAAAAAACAGTGGCGTACCTAGAGGTAACGCCCTTAGACACAAGTTATTCTCTTACGACTCCTTCACATACTCACAACAAAATATGAAGAGCAAAAAAGGTCCTCGCCTATTATTTTTGCAGACTTTCTATAAGCAATAACAGCCAGCCCCTTGTTTTCTTTCCAGTCCTGAAAATTTTGAGAACGAAAAAACAGTGGCGTACCTAGAGGTAACGCCCTTAGACACAAGTTATTCTCTTACGACTCCTTCACATACTCACAACAAAATATGAAGAGCAAAAAAGGTCCTCGCCTATTATTTTTGCAGACTTTCTATAAGCAATAACCTCCAGCCCCTTGTTTTCTTTCCAGTCCTGAAAATTTTGAGAACGAAAAAACAGTGGCGTACCTAGAGGTAACGCCCTTAGACACAAGTTATTCTCTTACGACTCCTTCACATACTCACAACAAAATATGAAGAGCAAAAAAGGTCCTCGCCTATTATTTTTGCAGACTTTCTATAAGCAATAACCTCCAGCCCCTTGTTTTCTTTCCAGTCCTGAAAATTTTGAGAACCAAAAAACAGTGGCGTACCTAGAGGTAACGCCCTTAGACACAAGTTATTCTCTTACGACTCCTTCACATACTCACAACAAAATATGAAGAGCAAAAAGGTCCTCGCCTATTATTTTTGCAGACTTTCTATAAGCAATAACAGCCAGCCCCTTGTTTTCTTTCCAGTCCTGAAAATTTTGAGAACGAAAAAACAGTGGCGTACCTAGAGGTAACGCCCTTAGACACAAGTTATTCTCTTACGACTCCTTCACATACTCACAACAAAATATGAAGAGCAAAAAAGGTCCTCGCCTATTATTTTTGCAGACTTTCTATAAGCAATAACCTCCAGCCCCTTGTTTTCTTTCCAGTCCTGAAAATTTTGAGAACCAAAAAACAGTGGCGTACCTAGAGGTAACGCCCTTAGACACAAGTTATTCTCTTACGACTCCTTCACATACTCACAACAAAATATGAAGAGCAAAAAGGTCCTCGCCTATTATTTTTGCAGACTTTCTATAAGCAATAACCTCCAGCCCCTTGTTTTCTTTCCAGTCCTGAAAATTTTGAGAACCAAAAAACAGTGGCGTACCTAGAGGTAACGCCCTTAGACACAAGTTATTCTCTTACGACTCCTTCACATACTCACAACAAAATATGAAGAGCAAAAAGGTCCTCGCCTATTATTTTTGCAGACTTTCTATAAGCAATAACAGCCAGCCCCTTGTTTTCTTTCCAGTCCTGAAAATTTTGAGAACCAAAAAACAGTGGCGTACCTAGAGGTAACGCCCTTAGACACAAGTTATTCTCTTACGACTCCTTCACATACTCACAACAAAATATGAAGAGCAAAAAGGTCCTCGCCTATTATTTTTGCAGACTTTCTATAAGCAATAACAGCCAGCCCCTTGTTTTCTTTCCAGTCCTGAAAATTTTGAGAACCAAAAAACAGTGGCGTACCTAGAGGTAACGCCCTTAGACACAAGTTATTCTCTTACGACTCCTTCACATACTCACAACAAAATATGAAGAGCAAAAAGGTCCTCGCCTATTATTTTTGCAGACTTTCTATAAGCAATAACAGCCAGCCCCTTGTTTTCTTTCCAGTCCTGAAAATTTTGAGAACCAAAAAACAGTGGCGTACCTAGAGGTAACGCCCTTAGACACAAGTTATTCTCTTACGACTCCTTCACATACTCACAACAAAATATGAAGAGCAAAAAAGGTCCTCGCCTATTATTTTTGCAGACTTTCTATAAGCAATAACAGCCAGCCCCTTGTTTTCTTTCCAGTCCTGAAAATTTTGAGAACCAAAAAACAGTGGCGTACCTAGAGGTACACGCCCTTAGACACAAGTTATTCTCTTACGACTCCTTCACATACTCACAACAAAATATGAAGAGCAAAAAAGGTCCTCGCCTATTATTTTTGCAGACTTTCTATAAGCAATAACAGCCAGCCCCTTGTTTTCTTTCCAGTCCTGAAAATTTTGAGAACCAAAAAACAGTGGCGTACCTAGAGGTACCGCCCTTAGACACATGTTATTCTCTTACGACTCCTTCACATACTCACAACAAAATATGAAGAGCAAAAAGGTCCTCGCCTATTATTTTTGCAGACTTTCTATAAGCAATAACAGCCAGCCCCTTGTTTTCTTTCCAGTCCTGAAAATTTTGAGAACCAAAAACAGTGGCGTACCTAGAGGTAACGCCCCTTGGACACATGTTATTCTCTTACGACTCCTTCACATACTCACAACAAAATATGAAGAGCAAAAAAGGTCCTCGCCTATTATTTTTGCAGACTTTCTATAAGCAATAACAGCCAGCCCATTGTTTTCTTTCCAGTCCTGAAAATTTTGAGAACCGAAAAACAGTGGCGTACATAGAGGTTCCGCCCTTGGACACATGTTATTCTCTTACGACTCCCTCACATCCTCACAAAAAATATGAAGAGCAAAAAAAAGGTCCTCGCTTAACATTCTTACAGATTTTCTAAAAGCAATAACAGAACCTTGTTTTCAGTGCTAAATAATTTAAGGAGCAAAAAAGGTCCTCGCCTATTATTTTTGCAGACTTTCTATAAGCAATAACAGCCAGCCCATTGTTTTCTTTTCAGTCCTGAAAATTTTGAGAACCAAAAATAGTGGCGTACCTAGAGGTATCGCGGCCCGGGGCGGAAAGCAAAGTAGGGGCCCGTAATAAAAAAAATCCTCACTCACTGAGAGCCTCCCATCAACACGCGACGCTCCTGGAAAGACACCGTGCGACCCCCCGGGCCTCGTCAGTTTGGGAAGCCCTGCCTTAGTTAAAAGTTGCTGGTTTGCAGCTCAGGGTGTCAAATTTTCCATTTATTTTTTTTTTTACTTGGACACCGTGTATCTTGCAAACGATTAACTTTTTTATTAAGGCAAATTGGTTTAAATCGTTGCATTTTGTCGTAAGGAAATTTTAGTAACTATTTGTACAGACCATAGATAACCCACATTTAGATCCGCAGTGGCAAGAAGCATTTTTCGGATTTTTACGACCTCTGCAGCACCGATCGAGTGGACGAACATGCGCACTTAAAAGCCGTGGCAGAATACAAACACTGGCACCCCGTACCCTCCGTCCGCGGTCTGACCGTGACGCTTATTAGCTATCGTACTCCGAACAGAAAACCAGGACCCAGTCGATAAATTTTTCCGATAATGCGGACAGTATGTTTGGCGCCAGGCACGTTCACCCTCAATTTGCTTGCGCACAAACCCGTTTTGTTTCGCGCAAGTAATAACATTGGCAATCCATCGAGATCAGATTGTTGTCACAGTCAGTGGTAGACCTTTTAGAGAAATCCGGGTGGCCTAAATAGAGCGTAAAGAAATACGAAGGAATTTTTTATTTATTAAATAAAAGTTTAATCTAAAATATCTTAGAATCGGTTGCTCGTAGCGATATTATCAATTATATACTTTTGTGCGGAGAATGAAAATTATCTAGAATCATAATATACTGAGGCAAAAAAGTAATGATAGTTTGAACAATATCAAAGTACTGCAGGTGGTTCCCTCTATATTTAACAGCAAAAATATGAGTAGCTTTCGATTCTGTACTTAAAAAACTCCTTATACCGAATTTTGTAAAAAAAATTAAAATAATAAAAATGTATTTAAAAATAAATAAACTAAAAGAAAAACTTATATGACACCATGTATCTAGCAAACGACCAAAGTCGGTCTATATAAGGTCACGACATTCGGCCATATTGCTTTGACGTGTTATGACGTCACATCTACCATTTTTCGGCCATGTTGTTCAGTGCCGGACCGTTTTACACAACAGTTTTTAATTAGTATTAAGTTGTAAATTCTTTTACTTTAAATAAAAAACATTGTGAATTACATCTTTCAACAAATATCACTTCCAAAACAATGCAAAATGAAATGCGCAAATTCTAGACGCCACTGGATTGATCTTTAGCTTTTATTTTTCCCAGTCTTGCCAACTTTTCTCCGAGAAGTGCCCTTCCTTGCGTCTCCGACCCCGAACCGCCTAAAAGTTGAGGATATGTCGCAACCTTATAAATATAAACTAACCTTGGCAAACGACCAACTTTTTGACAAAGGTATATTGCATTAGATTGTTGTATTTTGGCCAAAGGAGTCTGTGGTAACATTTCGTACAGATCTTTTAAGACACCCTGTATATTTTAAAGTGTTATAAAAGGCGTTTCCTAACTGCGGTAGAAAAATTTAAGGGCGTATTCCTAAGTTCATTTTAGGTAAAAGATTAATGTAAATAAAGGTCCAATAATGCTTTATTTCTATGACACAGGGCGTTAAATTAAAAAAAAAGATTATTTTTATAACAAAATTAAGTGTTAGTTGTAATTTCTTATAAGCAATTTTGTAACAACAACAACAACAAATACTTAAATATCTTTTATACATATCTAGTCTAACAAAAATAACTAAAAAAGTATTTTGGAAATTTTAAAGATTTTTGAAAAGTTTAACACCTATATCTTGAAAACAAAACATTTAAGGACCCATGTGTTTATATGTTTTTTTATATAAAATTTGCTCAGGAATACACCCCTAAATTTTTACCGCAGTTAGGCAACACCCTGCATACAGTTAAAATTTTAGGAAAATCGATTGTTTTTTAACACGCTTTTATTAGCTTGGATTGTATGTATGTATGTATGTATGTATGTAACGGAATCTTTAAGCTTAATTTTCACCAACTTCCAGCGATTCGATTTCTTTGAAACTTTGCACACGTATCAAGGACCCATGACAATGCAATAATCTGCAAACAGTATCCCGTTATCCTGATTAGGATCGCCAGGATAAATAAATTTCTTTATAGATTTTCTGTAGGAGAGTAACAGAGAAAGAGCTAGTGTGCGATCTGCGCATGCGTGCTGTTTCGGACGTACTCTCAGCATAAGGCTGACAGAAACTTGTTCGGAGTAGTTGCGTTCTGAAACCCCATGCAACAGTGAAGCTTATAAATGAATAGATTACGAAATAGTTCGTGAAACATTTCAATATCACATGTCCGCAGAAAACTAATTGATATATCGAACTAAAAAATGAAAAATAAATAATAATTTAAAAAACTAAAAACACGCTTTTATATGCAACCGAACTAAAAATTAGAAAATAATTTTTCATTACAAAGAGTTTGTATTACAGTAATAAAAGGTCAAACAATGAATCATAATTATATACCTCAAAAATAGAATTATAATAAAATTTAAGATAATAACAGAATAATTCACTTCAGAATAAAAGCGTGGGGTGCTTAATATATTATAAATGTTGTAATTATTTAATTTGTAAATATCTATGAGGGAAAAGTTATGAAAAAAAAATAGTAAAATGCACCCCACGCTTTTTACTCTGAAGTGAATTATTCTGTTATATTATCTTAAATTTTATTATAATTCTATTTTTGAGGTATATAATTATGATTCATTGTTTGACCTTTTATTACTGTAATACAAACTCTTTGTAATGAAAAATTATTTTCTAATTTTTAGTTCGGTTGCATATAAAAGCGTGTTTTTAGTTTTTAAACTATTATTTATTTTTAATGTTATCTGAAATACCCCACATTTAGTTCGGCGAATATTTTTAAAATCACACGCACATTTATAATGACCTGTTTATTATACAGTATGTCTACTTATGTTCGCACCCAGACTTGGGTCGTATAGAATTCTGAATAGTATTCAGAATAAATTGGGCCGTGATGTGGTGTAATAAATTTGAAGTTCCTTTTTTACTCATCGAAATTTTCAAGCATCTTTTTTAGTATTTGAATATTTATTTTCCAGTATTAGAATACCGAATCCAAGTATTCATGAATACTAAGTATTCGAATACTTTTTTAAGGTATTTAAGTATGCAGTATTCAAATAATTTTTTTCCAGTATTCGTATTTGTATTCGTATTCGAATAACGATTTTTTAGTATTCAACCCAGGTCTGTTCGCACCATATTGGAAAACTCTTATAAGTAATTTAAATTAAATGCAAGTTACTTTATAAAATGTTCTGTAAACTCTAAAACCTAAAATGCAATTTTGGGAAATTTTTCTTTTCAGTTATATACGAAGTTTCCGAAGAAAAATAATTTTTGCTCAATAGGCAATGAATTTTGCTCAAGACGAAAATGATTTATTTTCAAGAAGAAAAGTACCTTTATTTTGACAATATCGAAAACTTCTGTAAAGAAAAGATGTCAATAACTTTTAAATAAGCAAACTTATTTATTTACAAAAAATCGGTTTTCTGCAAAGTCGGTTTACTGAAGATAGTTGAACGTTACAACGTCATTAGAAAATACTGATGGAATGGTTGCATTTTTCAAAAGAAAATTAAACAATTTACACCACATACACTTTTCGCTGCACTTCCTACTTGACGAAAACACGTAAATGTATTATTGTATAAAAGCTATTCATGCGACCGCTCAAAGTAGGAGAGAAACAGATGTCAAATGCGGAGGCCGACTGAACCTCTTCCGCGCTGTCGCTTGCACTTCAAGCTTTAAATGGAACGCCGCATAAGTCATGTTTTTTGTGCGTGCAGCCGGCTCCATCGAATTATAAGACGTTATCACGTCAAAAAAAACTTTTGACATATCACTTCTCAAAAATATCATTCCGGTATCCTGAGAACGAAGAATTTACGGACTCACGTTTGTATGAACTTTATTTCTAAGAATAACTTAAAGAAAAATATGGTAAAAATGCATTTACTTAATTAACACCCTGTACAGTAATTTTTTAAAAATTTATAATTTTTGTTTTTATACTTACACCTTGATATTAAAAAATAAATTAGCTAGTTTGGTAAGCAGAGTAAAGTGGGTAGTGACGTAAGTATAGGCCCCCGATTTAGCCAGATCCTCGCAGATGGCCATGGCAATGGCAGTTCCTTCTTCGACTGATGTCGACCTAAAATTCAAAAGAAATATAAAATGTAAGACCTCAAAATGCAAAATCAGTCTGAATTTTGTGAAAAACAGTAATATTTTACTTTAATATATGGCGTATCTGTCAAAGGTAGGGTTGCAAGATGTGCTGCAGAAAAAAGCAGATATTCAAAACAGGTGGTTATTTAAAAACCGAACTTGACGCCAAAGTTTGATGTACATCAAAGTTGGTCTACATAAGGTCGCGACATTCGGCCATATTGCTTTGACGTGTTATGACGTCACATCTCCCATTTTTCGGCCATGTTGTTCAGTGCCGGAGATATACAGTTTATTGTATTAGTAAAACAACCGTTTACACAACAGTTTTTAATTAGTATTAAGTTGTAAATTCTTTTACTTTAAATAAAAACATTTGGAATTACATCTTTCAACAAATATCACTTCCAAAACAATGCAAAATGAACTGCGCAAATTATAGACGCCACTGGATTGATCATCGGCTTTGATTTTACCAACTTTTCTCTGTGGAGTGTCCTTCCTTGCGTCCCCGACCTCGAACCGCCTAAAAGTTGAGGATATGTCGCAACCTTATAAATATAAACTAACCTTGGGTGTACATGGCTTTTTTGGATGGATATTTAATATGATATAACTTCTATGCGCAAAATTTTTTGATGAGGGAAAAAAGGTTTTATACGTTACTTATATAAAATTATTTTGGTATACAAATGGAGAGCTACATATAAAAGGCCTATTCTTTCGAGACTGATAATTGTCATTCTTTTATAACTTATGTGGCTAACTTCATTCTGAATGTTTATTAACATTTCAAAATGGCATCAGTCACGTAATCGAATCATTAGGATTAATGAACTGATAGATATGAAACTGATCATGTTTTGAAAGAATAAGTCTAAAGTATACAAGTGCTGAATGTAGACTTTTTAATAATTAGACGTAGATTCATGAACTAAACTTACAACTAATCTAATAGAATATTTTTGGTATTACTAAAAATGGGCAGAGCCATTTGTCAGGCTTTCTCAGGTAAACTACTATTTTAAAAGGTTTACTCATTTTATGGAATTGTCTAACAACTACTATAAAAACCCTTCTAAAAAAGGAATGGTCAAACTATAAAGAGAGAAAACAATTACTTTAACGTGCTTTTTAAGGGTATAATATAATTGTTTGGGTTTGTCCCAACAGTATAACATCTGGACTTAGCTAGGACCGTTTCTAGGATGACTTTCACCCTGAACAAAAAATATTATCCAGCCCCTAGAAGAAAATTGAGGTATTAAAATTTTTGAAGAGCAAGTCCTTTATTGAAGTAATTCACATTGCTTTTTTTCTTTCATAAATATTTTTGAAGAGCTGCCGTTGTTAATTTGGCAAAATGCCGCCCTCTAATTTTTGTCTGCACTGTGCGAGTCCATCAGCTGCACCCCCGCCAGAAACGGCCTTGTACTTAGTGGGTTTACAACAATTCTAAAATTCAAAACTAGTTATATCCAACGACATCTGACATTTTTAAATGCCCATTTTGGTTCGACCTAGAAAAATACCACGTATAATTCCGTTATTTGTACACATATAAAGAAATCCTAAAAGACCTCAATTTTTATTTCTAGGGGGCACTCTTTGGTGTCATAATTTACTTGTTTAGGATTATCTTTTCCCCTCACCATAACAAACGTCAAAAAATTAAAATGGAAGTCAAAAAAGGCCCCTACTTTCCAAAGATCATTGTTTTTCTGTTCCTGTTTTATCATCAATTTTTGAGGAGCAAAGAAAGGCCTATTTTTTTGCTTACACACGTTTGGGGGCCCCTGTAACCCAGGGGCCGCGTCCCTTTAAGAGACTTTACTTCTTTAAAACCAGTGTGATAATTTTCGAGAAAATATACCCTAAATAACTGGTATGCATAGCTCCTATGTACATTACTTCATGAATTCAGTTGTTTTATTTGAGTAGAAAATGTCATTCCGAGTATAATGACACTCCTTTAATATTTGTTACTTTTTGACATATAACATCTTAATATTTTGACTTTTTAGTTTATGCAATAAAAATGTAAATTTTGAACCAAGGAGTCACGGAAACATAGAGGTTTTGGTCCAAAATTTTCCGTTTTATGGTTTTTGTAGCACTCTAAATTAAAAATTAAAAATACTTAAAGGATAGGAAGCAAAGGAAGGTCTTTTTAATGGTGATACTGGTAGTAATATACAGGGTAGAAGAAAAAGTACATATTTTTTATTTAAGAACCCTGTATATTATTTTACTATTAAAAGATCTTTAAATGAGCTTTAAGAAAATACCACATTATGTACCTCTAACTTTCATAGTTTCGGAAATATGACCATCCAAATCAGGTACTTAGGTAATTTTTAAAGTACCGCCATTTTGTAATAGGTGAAGATGTTGACTTCATATTCTAGGGTTATAAAGTACTCGTCAGGAGCTTTAAAATGATGTATCACTCGACCCGCCTTCTCATTTAAGAATTTCGGGGTGGTGGCCCTGGTGGTTAAGGGGTTAAAGGGCGCCCTCCAATTTTTGTAAAAACGTTCTCCCTCAATAAATATCTTGACGTGTTTGGCGATTTTGGAAAGTTTTTAAATGAACACCCTATAGGTCATATATATACCTAGGTACGTACACCAGGAATTTATAATACATTTTCTCGGAACCTACCGAACCGATTTCGAAAAACTAAAGTCTGTTGAAGAGCAAATTTAAAACTCTTTCAAATAAGACATCACTTGAGCGCCGTGCCATTTGAGTTTTCTCACGACGTATCTGTTGGGAAAAAAATCTGGACAAGTAAATTTTGACACAAAAATGAGTCTCTCTAAAAAGATAAATAAACGGGTTTTACCTTTTTTATAAGTGTACCAATAACGGAATTGATGGTGGCTCGTTTAAATTGGAATGCATTGTATATAAAATATTTTTTTACGTTATCTTAGTTACGCAAGTCTTCATTTTTATTTTACAATTTTTCCAATTTATTCTTTTTGAAAAACATTTTTTCTTTATAAAGTAGATCATTGCCAAACTTTATCATAATTATCAATTAAAAATAATAGATGAGACACATTCTCTTGTTAATAGCATTAGAGCGTAACAGTATTAACTTTTAACCCCTTATCAAAATTACTTCTAAAAACAATTACAACTATTTACTTATTAACATGTGCAGCTATGTGAGGCAATACCAAATTATAGCTTATAACATATTTTATTATACAGGGTGTAATTTAATTGATGGGTAAAAATACAGGGTATGATATTATGATTGAGCTTAATTTAGGAAGAAAAGTTTATATAAACATATTTCCTAAACCTCTTTACTTTGTAACAGAATGACGTATTCCCTGTTACTATTGTATTACTCAGACAGTGAGCTAGTTCTAGAAAATAAGTGGTGGCGCGGCAACTAGCAAACAGTGTCTAAGTCATGATACAACAAAACTAAGAAGAACAAAAGATATAGTTTGATGAAGGCACTCTGGTAGCATGTAGATCTTGTAGACTAATACTTGGTTAATACATGTTAGCTTATTCCAAGTTACACTTACCTAGTTTCTCTGTTGCTAAATTGTACTGCTTCTTTTAACATCTTACTACACAGTTCACACAAAAGCTGTCTTTTCAAGGTTAGTAATAGGAAATGAATGTAAATTAAAAGAAATGTTTAAACAAAATTAACTAGAATTTTAATAAAAGAAAAATAACTAAAAATGTATAAAAATATGGTAAAATGATATGAAAAAATAACATAATAGTAAAAAAATTAAAATAAAAGTTAGACTTAACCGAAATCAAAGAAAGACTTAGTGAGACTATTATTTAACTTATTAACAAAACTTACTCTAATGAAAACTATAGACAGACTTAAAACTATCAAAAAAAGAGACTTTTAACTAACAAACATTATAGACAGACTGTAAACTATAGAAAAATAGAGGTAGACTTTTAACTAACGAACATTATAGACGGACTTTCAACTAACTAACATTATAGACAGACTCAAAAGTAAAGAAAATTAGAGGCAGATTTTTAACTAACAGACATTATAGACAGACTTAAACTATAGAAAAATAGAGGTAGACTTTTAATTAATGAACTTTATAGACAGACTTTCAACTAACGAACATTATAGACAGACTTTCAACTAACGAACATTATAGACAGACTTTCAGCTAACGAACATTATAGACAGACTGTAAACTATTGAAACGTAGAGGTAGACTTTTAACTAACGAACATTATGGACAGACTGTAAACTATAGAAAAATAGAGGTAGACTTTTAACTAACGAACATTATAGACGGACTTTCAACTAACTAACATTATAGACAGACTCAAAAGTAAAGAAAATTAGAGGCAGATTTTTAACTAACAGACATTATAGACAGACTTAAACTATAGAAAAATAGAGGTAGACTTTTAATTAATGAACATTATAGATAGACTTTCAACTAACGAACATTATAGACAGACTTTCAACTAACGAACATTATAGACAGACTTTCAGCTAACGAACATTATAGACAGACTGTAAACTACTGAAACGTAGAGGTAGACTTTTAACTAACGAACATTAGGGACAGACTGTAAACTATAAAAAAATAGAGGTAGACTTTTAACTAACAAACATTATAGACAGACTTACAACTAACGAACATTATATACAGACTTTTGTCTTGATTCTGGAAAGTTTTAAGTTTCAGGCTTAAACATTTTATGGTATTTTTAGTTGATAACATCTTGTGATTTACCTACCCCAACGGATTTTCTCAGGGCAATATGTTTGTTTATGAGACGATAAATTTACAGAAACATAAATAAGCCCCTTTGTTTTGCATTTCTTGAACCTATTAAAAATAATCTTTAGTGACTTAAGGAAACCGACTAACATATGCTATTGACATAAACACTTAAAGACATTTATGGGATATTTTCTAATTTGCTGGTACAAGGGTATAATATTATGATTGAGCTTAATTTAGGAAGAAAAGTTCATATTAACATATGTCCTAAACCTCTTTACTTTTAGGCTACATGGTGTTGAAATTTTTAGAAAAAAATCGTTTTCTTATTATTACTTTAAAATATGGTACAATTAAAAAACTTCAAAATAAAAAAAGCCCATTGGTGCTTAGTAGGTGCATGTTAAATTTTATGAAAATATCTTAAAGATTTTTAAAGTTATGATAAGAAAACTTTTTTTTTAACTTTAACACCCTGTAGCTTAAAAGTTAAGACCTTTAGGATATATAATCATGTAAACTTTTCTTCTTAAAAAGCTAAGGAATCACTCTATACTCTATATTTTTAGCCATCAGTTAAATTACACTCTGTATTGGCTTCATTTGGTTTTAGGATGTAATTTTTTATTTAAATTACACCTCAGTTATTATTTTGTGTGAGTAAACTGTTTTTAACAATAAACAGAAAAAAGGGTTTGTAAAAAACTTAAAACAATAAACGCAATACGAGTACCTAGCTAAGTTACATTGCATCGTTATAATATTATATTGACCTTCATGATCTGTATTTGCCTTGCAAATATACCAGTGTGTAGTTTGCGGACTTGTAAATTTTACAAATCAGGAAATTTGCGCAAATATTGATACAAACCTAGGGCTTTAGGTGGGTTTTCACGCTCATGCAATTTGCGCAAGTTGATTTGTGCATGCCATTTGTGCAATTTAGACTGAATTATTATATTAGTTTTTACGGTCAAGCCTATTTGCACAAATTTGCTCAGTAAACGATGGAGTACGACGACGAATTGTTAGCATTAGCTGGTGTTTGTAATTGAAAAATTAAAAGCAGTGAAAGACAAAAAACCAAGATGATCGCAAAAGAGTTGAATTGAAAAAAGAGCCACTTACTCTTAGGGTTGCCGGATGTTTTGTTTTTCTTATATGTCTGTTCGATCGGAGAAATCTAAGAAAACCGGACAACTGGGGGGTTGGGGGAATTGGATAAAAATGCCATAATTTAAGAAAAAATGGTATTTTGCTTATACTGCAAAACCACACGAATTATAATTCAAGTGTGAATAAAATCATCTTTGAATACATGTAAAACAATTATTACAGTTTACAAATCCAGACTTCACAAAACATTTCAGTATTAAATTGACATTGGAAAACATTTGGACAGACAAACGAAATCGTCTGTCTAAACAGATGTTTAGACAGATTCTGCATTGTAAAATATAAAGAAAAGTTAATACCTTAAATAACCCCAATCTGCTTTTAACATACAGGGTGGCCCACCATATTCGACACGGTCTGTAGCTGGATAACCATGGGGTTTTTTAAAAAGTAAATACTGAAACATATAAAGGTCAAATAAGGCCACAGTATAAAATTATTTTACTCTATACAGGATGTCTCAAAAAAGTGTGACGTATCAAAGCTATATTTTTTAAATGGAACACCCTATATTTTATGACGGTTTTAGATTCTACATAAAAAATAATTTAAGTTTATTATTAGTACCAAGTATCTAATTTTATTCGTTTTTGTGATATTTGATTTTTTTTTTAAATGCAGGGGTGCAATTAAATTAATTTTATTTTAACAATATAAACTCCTTAAACTTTAAAATTTGTTACAAGATTAGGAAAAGTCTGCCTTATCATACGTAGGTCATATCGGGATCATAGATTATACAGGGTGATCAAAAATAATTTCAATTTTTTAGAAAGTCTAATAGCAATATCTTTCTTATTTTAAATGGAACACCCTGTATTTTTTTCCACCACATGATGACATACCAAATGCTCTTTTCAAA
The DNA here is from genome assembly GCA_014170235.1 of Listronotus bonariensis. Taxonomy (NCBI): domain Eukaryota; kingdom Metazoa; phylum Arthropoda; class Insecta; order Coleoptera; family Curculionidae; genus Listronotus; species Listronotus bonariensis. The sequence continues at coordinate 55,042 of JACEGR010003286.1, forward strand.
TGGTGTATAGGTTGCCTATACCTATCTTTTATACTTTTTAAGTAAATTCCGTTTTAACATATTTTTATTTTCAAATGTCTATTTAAATGTAAGTAGGCTGTGATATAGCTATGCCTATTTACTAAGCCGTTATTGCAAAATGTAAATTTGTTGGAAAAAAGCACAAAATTAAAAGATTTTGTATTATCTGCCACTATTTTTAAAATTCACAGAAAAAAAAATTCTGCTTATAATGCTACTTCCAATAACACTTATTTCAGCTATATGTGGTAATGATAAAACTTGTGTTTTTAAACAATCCTAATAACGCCTCTGGTCAGTTATGACGACATTCTGTGACCTATAACTCGTTTCTTCCAATATCCATAATCACTGTGTCAAATTTTTTAAAGCAACTATTAAGGTTATCAGTTGGTCTCTCCTGGAATATTTTTCAGGATTAACTCTAGACTAAAGTAAACCATTTTTTTTACATCCTACCAGTATTATATCATCTTGTTGTTGTAGAAGAAGGGTTTTTATTTAAAATCATTGAAATTTCTTTAAACTTACTAAAACACTAGTAATCAATAAATGGTCGTTGTTATTTTCTTAAGAAAAATATTAATGGCGGCTATGTCACAGCCCACTTTAATTTAAATAAATATTTGGACTAAAAATTTGTAAAAACAGATTTTACTAAAAAGCACAAAAGATAGGTATAGGCAACCTATACACCATTTGAAAGAGTATTTTATTTGTCATCATGTAACGTAAAATAATACTATTTGATTTTCTGAAAAATTGAAAAATATCACAAAAACGAATAAAATTAGACACTTAGTACTATAAATAAACAAACTTGAGTTATTTTAAAAGTAGAATCTAAAAGGGGTCATAAAATATAGGGTGTTCCATTTAAAAAATATAACTTTGATACGTCACACTTTTTGAGACACCCTATATAGACTAAATAATTTTATACTGTGGTTTTATCCGACCTGCATATGTTCCAGTATTTACTTTTTTAAAAACCCCATGGTTATCCAGCTACAGACCGTGTCGAATATGGTGGGCCACCCTGTATGTTAAAAGCAGATTGGGGTTATTTAAAGGTATTAACTTTTCTTTATATTTTACAATGCAGAATCTGTCTAAACATCTGTTTAGACAGACGATTTCGTTTGTCAAAATACAGGGTGGCCCCTGTATTTTGACACTCTCTTATTTGTAGATTTAAAGAGCTTATTTAGATTTTTTAAAGACCTAATGAGAACTTAATTAATGTTACCAAATCCAGTGTCATAAGCGGTAGGTACCTCAACAAATATTTCTGACAATTTTAATTTGATCAATTTTAAATCATCAATCATTTGATCAAATATCAAAGTATACAATTTGTTACATACTTTAATATAAAAGACCGTTAAGAAAAGCATAAAGTAACCGGTTCGTTTAATTTTTACACCTGAAGACTTTTTTTGCTCTTCAACTTTTTAATACTTCTTTTTTGGTTACTTCAGGATCCCCCGAGGAATAAAACTCCATTCGAAAACAAAAGTCTGAATTTAACACTGGTTGGATTCACTTTAAAATATATTATTTCTAGTAATGTTATGAAAGTGATATTTCTATTTTACGGACCCGAAATCAAAAGAGGTTGCCAAATAGGTAAGTGTAAAAAAACAACTCTACCAACATGGTAGCTGGAAAATAATTACGTGAGCACCTAGTATATGACTTAAAGGAAAAAATGACGAAAATAAAGTTATTTTTATATGTAGTTATTATAAATTAATAAAAATCGAATATTATTATAAATACATATTATGTATAGCTTTATTACCTGCATAGTTCATCGATTATAACCAATGATCGATCAGTCATAGTTGTCAAGATATAATTCACTTCGGTCATCTGAAAATAATAAAATAAACTTGATAACATGTATATACAGTGCATTATTTCTTTAATGTCCCCTCCCCCTCTTTATTTCTTGAACGGGTTAATTTTAAAAGTAAACTTTTGGGATATGAAATTGATGCATAAATACTATATTTTAGAGTGAAATGAGAGATAAAAATTTCAAGATGGCGAATAGCGCCATTTTGAAAAAAATACAGTTAAATGAAAGGGGGTCTTGTGGCATATTATTTTAAAGCTCCTGACTAGTACTAAATTTATAACCCTAAAATATAAAGTCAATAACCACCCAATACAAAATGGCGGTGCTTTAAAAATTCCAACAGCAATAAAGTTAGATTTACATTAATGTGGTATTTTCTTAAAGCTTTTAGAAAATATTTTTAATGGTAATATAATATATGCTTCATTAAAAATATATATATTTTTACTACCCTGTATATTATAACCAGTATTACCATTAAAAGATCTTTTAAAGAGCTTTAAGAGAACATCATATTATGTACATCTAACTTTATTAGTTTCGGAAATATGGTCATCCAAAGCAGGTATTTAGGTAATTTTTAAAGTACCGCCATTTTGTATTCAGTGAACGTCTCGACTCTATATTCTAGGGTTATAAAGTACCCGTCAGGAGCTTCAAAATAATGTGCCTTAAGATCACCCTTTCCATTTAACTTTTTTCCAAGATGGCGCCCAGCCGACATCTTGAAATTTTCATATGTCAAATTTACTTTAAAATATAGTATTTATGCATCTATTGCATATTTTACAGTATTTTTTTAACTGATCCGTTTAAAAAATAAAAAGGGGGCTTAAAAAAATATATGAATTGAAGGGATATGATGGTATGAAGCGAAAGTGTCTAAGTAAAAACTTTGTTATTTTTAAAAAATTGATTCGATGGGTAGGGATAGATCCAATTAGCTGTTTTAAGTGAAAAAATTATATTAAAATATATATTTAATGTTATTAAGTATTATTAGAAAGAAATCCAAACCTATTAAAGGCAACCCTAATTGTGGCATGGAGACTACCCAGCTATATAAGCAAAAAATTGGCCGAATATATATAAGCCTATTTAGGGGAGTCTGTCGGACTGCAGCCCCCTCACAAAGGCGTCATATTGTGTTATTTAAAAAAAAATTACCCAAATAAGCAGTTAAAAAATATGGGATAATAATCTTAAATAGATACTTTATACTAAATACCTACTGGCAACAATTTTATCTCACTATTTGACAAAATATGATTTTCTATAGGGAGCCCACTACCTAACTTAAATCTTGGTTTCGCCAATGGATAATACCATTTGGTTCGCTGCTAAGTATACATTTTCAAGTCGTCAAGTCATTTCTTTGTCAATACAAATAAAGGTTTTTTAAAAAAGTACCTGTTTTTGGTTTTATATTTATTGCTTAGGGCTTAGGGTGTCGTTAAACTGCGTGGCATCAAAGAAGTATTTTCAAATTTATTATAGCCTGAAGTCACACACACATCTATTAATACATAATTGACCCCTGTTTATTTTTTTCTCAGAAATGTGGTATCGTTTTGTTTCTTTTAAGGATAAATTTTATATATATTGTGACGTAGATTCTTGGAAACATACATACATAGGGCCCATTTTAACGTCACTTGGAACAATGTACCATATGGAACTATCTTCTTGGGACCGGTGGACAATAAAAACTAACTTTGCATTTTTTAAAAACTGATTTACCTTATTTGACTAACTTAATTTAATACTGGCATACCCCCACTAGGAGTAGCCCATACAGGGGTTTAACTAGAACTTTAACTTTATACTTGACTTCACTAACTACTTCTTATCTAATATTTTTATAACTTTTTTTCTCCTCTTTTAATATTAAATTTTCCAGTGTCTGTTTTGCATTTGTACGCGACCCAGTTTGTTTAATGTTTTTATTTTATTATTATAAGAGTAACCTAGAAAATTGTTTAATTTATACTTTTAAACCTTGACACCTCACGTATATCTTTATTTAGCAAAATTCCCAATGTTAAGTAACCTAATTAAAATGTATACCTGTTTTAAAATTCCCAAAAATGTATATTTTTTAAATTCCCAAAATGTATACTTTTTCTTACTAGGTGTTCACAATATTAGAAAATCACGTGGTCTATTCAAATAAAATTACATGATAAATGGTTTAGTGCTATTTTTATTTTTTGAAAAAAGTCAAAAGTGGCACTTTGAGAAATTGTGATGGTAATATGGAACCCAGAGAAAAATTAACACATATTTGGGAAAAACATATTGTTTATTAGTGGAAACAGAAATATTAAATCCTGAACATTTCTGACAATCCCATAGTAGACATTTTTCATACTGATCCCACACTTCTCTCGGTTGTTCTTCAGAGTACTTCAGGTGGCACAATATACAAAAGATATCATCATCCTGATTTGGTTTCGACAATTGCATCAATTTCAACTGAAGAACCGGACGAAATACTATTTTGTTCATTATTGTTAGTTTGATAATGAAGATCTTCATTTTTGAATGAAACCCGGTTTTATATTAGCCTCTTAGGGGTTCCATATTAGCAAGACGTAAGTGATAGGAAACAAAAATTAAATACCTAGTGCAAAAAAAAACTATTTTTATGCTAAATACTCCTTAATTTGGTAACTAAACCGCTCTTTACAAAGTTTCACACAAAATAAATTTAAAAACTCTTCACTAATTCACTTTAATTTGTACTATACAAGGCAGCAATAAATGTTTGGGAATATTGGGAAATACCAAAGACAACTGTAGTTTTACTATAGACTCCCAGAACAATACTAAGTTTTTGGTCATCAGTTTGGACGCTGGCTTGGCTGAATTTATGAAGCGGCAAATTATACGTACTGTTTACGTGTGTAATTGATGGACACCCGCTTCATAAATTCCACGAAGCGAGCGTCAAGCTGATGACCAAAAATTTAACCTTGTTCTGGGTGTCTATAGTGAAACTACAATTTTCTTTGGAAATACCAAATAAACGTAACCAACGTTTTATTGATTTAATCAGGAATTTATACCGGAAATATTGTTTTCCTACGACCACTTGTGAAAATAGCAAATAGCACACTGATTTCATGCATAGAAAATGCGTTATATCACACTAGTGTTGCAAAGTACTTTACAGCACTAGTGTTGCAAAGTACTTTACAACACTGGTGTGATACATATTATGATGTCATTCTAAAAACTGCTATTAGTTTTGCAAGTGACATATTTATTGTAGTGACAGTAAAAATAACTTTTTATTTACCATAAACGGTAGAACCCAAATTAGCGAAAATCATCTTATTTTATATTTATTAAAATTTACGAAAAAATAAAAACATAAACAAAAATAGACATAACCACAAAAAACAACTTTCACTGACTGGCACAGTGTTGTCAGGTAAGTAGATCAAATTAAAAATCTCCCTTCTACCTATGAGCACGTACTATATAGAGGCAGCCTTGCCGCTTGACCGTTCAACCTAAAGCGCCAGAGAAAAAAGCCTATAGATCAAATTCCTTCCTCTCTTTCTTCGTGTACTCAAACAACTAGTTAAATCTTTTTTAATCCCTAATTAAACCTAAGGCTAATACACACTTTATGAATCCACTTTCTTTTATCCATTCATAAATAGAATCAGACCCTTCCGACGTTGCCAAATGCTTTCCATATTTTGCATGGTAACTGACGTTTGGTAGTCGTTTTTCCTTACCTTAAGGACTTTAAGTTATGCATTTACAATTTTCATATTTTTATATTTTTTCTTAAAAATATGAGGAAAAACTGTTATTTTTACATAATTTTACATGTGATGTTCAGTTTCATTAACTTGTTTTACCAATTTTACCCCACCCAGCACCCCTTTTCACTCCCCGGTCCCGTAAGTTTATTTACTGATATTTTTAAAAAACGGAATATTTTGGATATGCACCACTTACGTTTTATTTAGAAGAGTGTCTAAAATATGTAAGAATCGATAATTTTTAAAAAACCCGTATAATAGCAGAAAACCGTATTAAACTATTAGCGTTATTACCTAACAAAACCATACAATTTTTATTAAGTGAGGGCCTTTTTAAATTCCAAAATGATAAAAGTTATATAATGCTTCTAGGTAGGTGATTTTCGATGTAAAAATATTGTCAAAACAGTATAATATAGCAGTGAGGAAAAGTATATATCACACTAGTGTTGCAAAGTAAATATCACCCTAGTGTTGCAAAGTTCTCAATTGTTTTTTATTTTTCTGAACAGACAAACATTAATTTATTTATTTTTGGTGAATAATTTGTGGTCGTAGGAAAAATAGTGTACAGTACTCGTGTGAAAATGACTTTCTTACACTCGTGGGTTTGTCGCACTCGGCTAACGCCTCGTGCTACAATATTCCCACTCGTGTGAAATTAGTCATTTTCCACACTTGTAATGTAATATACTATTTCCTATTTAACAGATAAAAATAAATGTGACACACACATGTAACAATGTAACATATGTAACAATTCAAAAACTGCATAAACAGTGTTAAGCGTTTAAAACTGCAACTGTTTTCAATAAATTATACCTCTCTACAGGGTGATTCAAAAATCGATCACGAAACTTGGTGATTCTACTTGACAAAATAAAGGTAAAGCTTTCTATAATTTTTTTCAAAATGTCATTCGTTTTCGAATTACAAGCCGTCAAAGTTCAATTTTTATTTTGGGTTTTTCGCCATAATGCATTTATTTTTAACCAATCCAGTTGATATTTGACACACAAATCGAGCTTTGCAAATTCTAAAATTTTAAGACAAAAGTTTTTTTAATACCGCCAGAGGGCACTTTACCTAAAACTTAATATTTATTTCCATCATAACTTTTTATTTTGACAGATATTGCAAAGCTGGGGGCACCATTTTATAGACAATCATAAACTAGTAAGGTACTCTTTATTAAAGTCGATAAACCTCACCGTTTAGGCGCCAATAGACATCAAAGTTTTCATCAATTTTCAACAAATTACTCACATACATACAGGGTGTCCAGTAACTCACCGAAAAACTTAACCAAACGATTCTACCACAAAAATAAGAAAAAAACTTTATATAAACATATGCCCTAAACGTTTTAGTTTTAAACTACGGGGTGTTAAAAATTAAAAAAAAGTTTTTTTTATATTTAACACACCGTAGTTCAAAACCAAGACGTTTAGGACATATGTTTATATGAAGTTTTTTTATTTTCTGTTGTAGAATTGCCCTGTATATTTAAAAACTAAAGGTAAAAATAAAACCGACCTTCAAAAACAGATATTCATTCATATTCATTCATCTTAAAAATTATTTTCATTGAGGAAAACAATAGGTCATATTTATTTATACACTGCTCGAAAATTTTTTAGATAACAATTAAAAATTAGGGAGTATCAGAAGTTTTTGAGTTTTTCTTAGAGTTACTTCTAATGGAAATATCTGGTTTAAGGCCCATTTCTTTAACTTTAAAAACAGTTCTAAAATATTTCGGTTCTCACTAACACAGGGGTTCTAAAACTTATTTGTAGTGTGATGCCCTGGGATACTTGCAATTCTCTTACGACGCCCTTACACCCAACTTAACTTCCGACAATCAAAAAGGTGACGTCAAATTTCATTAAATTTATTTAAAAAAAAAAGTTTTAGGTAGCAAGTTTCAGTTAATTTTTTTCTTACTTTGCGCTTCTTTCGCTGTATTATTGGGACTAGGAAAACAATTATAAATTTATATGTTTGTCTTATTCAAAAAAAAGGTAAAGAGCAAAAAAACCTAATTATTTTTTTTTATTTTTTTACCTTATACAGGGTGATTCAAAAATCGATTACGAAACGTAAGGGGTGATTCTATTGGACAAACTAAGGGTAGAGCTTCATATAATATTTTTTCAAAATGTCATTCGTTTTCTACTTACAAGCCGTCAAAGTTCAATTTTTATGTTGGTTTTTTCGCCATATTGTATTTATTTTTTACCCAATCCAGTTGATATTTGGCACACAAATTGAGTTTTGCAGATTCTAAATTTTTAAGATAAAAGTACTTTTTTAAATACCGCAGACGGCACTTTACCTAAAACTTAAAATTTATTTACAATATAACTTTTTATTTTGACAGATATTGCAAAGCTGGGAGCGCCATTTTATAGACAATCAAAAACTTAAAAATAAGGTACTCTTTATTAAAGTCGATATACCTTACCGTTTAGGCATCAATAGACATCAAAGTTTTCATCAATTTCAATCAAATTACCTACAAACATACAGGGTGTCCAGTAACTCAACCGACAAACTTTACGGGGCGATTCTACAACAGAAAATAAGAAAATAACTTCATATAAACATATGTCCTAACCATCTTACTTTTCGAACTACGGTGTGTTAAATATTTAAAGAAATTTTGTTTTTTTTTAAATTTAAAAATCTGCAAAGCTCAGTTTGTGTGCCAAAAATCAACTGGATTGGGTAAAAAATAAATGCAATATGGCGAAAAAACAAAAATAAAAATTGCACTTTAACGGCTTGTAACTCGAAAACGAATGACATTTTGAAAAAAATATATGAAGCTCTATCCTTATTTTGTCAAGTAGAATCACCCCCTTAAGGTTTGTAATCGATTTTTGAATCATTCTGTATTTTGGAAAAAAATCATATTTTGATATCGAATTTTCTTCTAAAATACCTCGTCTCCACTTTGTCTTATCAACACGCGACGCCCCTGGAATGACACTGCGACACCTCAGGGCGTCGCGACACCGTTTGTGTAGACCTGCACTTTCCTATTAAATTGTTTAAGCCTTTTTCATTATTAATAAATATGCTGCGATTCTACTTCTTCTTTGCCAAATAAATGTGTTGTATTTTTTCATTTCAAAAAGAAAGTCTAAGAAAACCAAGTAAAAATAATACGGATATTATTTGTAGATTAAGTTGATGCCTATAGTAAAAAAAATCCTAGCATTAGCCGCTGTATGAACATGAAAAAGAAACGCGATTTTTTGGCCAATTATTCGTATTCGCTTTTCGCGTTTGTATGAACCAAGCTTTCTATTGATTCAAGCACTTCTTGTTAAGTTCATTACCCTGTCGCAACCTTATAAATATAAACTAACCTTGGATGCAAACGGAACCAACGAGGTTATAAAGTTTCTTTTATAACCTCGTTGAACAGAACGATCTGCTGTGGATCTTTTTAGCAGAATTCGTACTCTTCGTTATTTATTTATCCCACCAAAAACATAAATAAAAAAAAGTGAGCCAAGTTCAATACTAACCCATATAACATTTTTGCCGGCAAGGCCTTGGCAAAAAGGTATCAAAAAGCATCAAAATGGGCAATTGGCCATTATGGGGCCACGTCTTGCATAAAATGTAATGGCATCCAATATTAATAAGTTATGATGAAAAAATGCGTTTAGAATGATGGCATCCATCATTAATAAGTTATTGGCAAAAAAATATATTTAGGATGATGGCATCCATTATTAAAATGTTTTGGCAAAAATATGCCTTTTAGATGATGGCACTACATTATTGTTTTCCTAATGACAATAAAATGCATTTTTACCGTCCAGGAAACTAAAATGTGCATAAATAATGCACATGCATAATGTGTGTTTATGTGCAGGGTGTCCCATATAAAATTAAATACTATAATTTTGGAAAAACCATAAGAGATACAATAAAAATACTAAAAAAATACATTTCACTAAACATTTCTGCATTTAACTTTTTCTTGTATCTCTTATGGTTTTTCAAAAATTATAGTATTTAATTTTATATGGGACACCCTGTACATAAAAACACATTATGCATGTGCATTATTTATGCACATTTTAGTTCCTGGACGGTACAAAATGCATTTTATTGTTATTAGGAAAAATAATGTAATGCCATCATCTAAAAATAATATTTTTGCCAAAACCTTTTAAATGATCCTAAATGCATTTTTTCAGCATAACTTATTAGCGATGGATGCCATCATCCTAAACGCATTTTTTATCATAACTTATTAATGATGGATGCCATCACATTTTGTGCAACACGTGGCCCAATAACGGCCAATTGCCCATTTTGATGTCTTTTTGATACCTTTTTGCCAATGCCTTGCCGGCAAAAAATGTTATATGGGAAAAATATGCTTGTCAGTGGGATTTGCCGAAAAAGAATGAAAATCTAAATGAGTGCCAAATTTGTACAAAATCCAAATTTGTATGAGTTTTTAAAATAGGTTAGATTTGACTTGGCCAGTTTTCATTACATCAGTCATTTTATAAAGTTATTCAACTTGTTTAAATATTTCTATAATTAAAAAAAAACTGGCAATGTCACATTTAACCCACTTTCAGATCCAATACATATTTGGATTTTGAACAGAACTTGGCACTCATTTATATCTCCATAATTTTTGCGGCGAAGCCCACAGCCAAGCATAATTTTAGTATTAAACTTGGTTCACCTTTTTACATTTATGTTTTTGGTGGGATATTATTACTTTTTTAAAGGAAACTAGGCAGGTATAGATGGGTCCACATTTAATTAATTCTAAAAGTAATACCGCAGTATACAAAAATGATAAAGTAAATAAAACCTTTTGTGAACAATTATTTATTGCAGCAAAAATATTCAACCCGACGAGTTTCTAGTTCTACGCCACGTGCCACCGATCTTATGGCAAGACAGAGACGAAATGAGAGGATGTTTTTTTAAGTACGTGACACGTGTTTTAGCAGTGTTTTTTTAATTTATCTAAAAAATAGGAAATCAGGCTCTGTAAGCGCTATGTGCCTTCGAAAAGATTTGTTAACTTTATCATTTGTTGTGTACTTGGCGGTATTGCTTTCAGAATAAAATAAATGTGAACCCATCTATATATAGATTTTTTTCTTACGTTTTCGCTGCATATACACTCCTGAACAAAAAAAAACCTGACAAAGAAAATGTTGTTAAAATTTAATCTTAAATAACTTTTTGTTTTTTTGACCGATTTTGATTATTTTTCCGTCCAGTGGTAGCTTCTGTATATATCAAGATTATTATTTAATATGGGGACTGCAAAAGTTTTATAGGATTACGATGTTTACAGAAAAGAGCTAAATGTTCTATTTTGATCCAAATTTTTGAACACCTTGTGGAATGGATTTAACGTCACATTTTTTTACCAGTGTTTTGGATTTTAAAGCCCCATTTTTTCTTAATATTTCTGTTTTTAATTTCTATCGGTATCTCTATTTTAAATTTTAAAAAAGTCAATGACATTTTGGTATAGTTATACTTTTACACCTTCCTAAAATTTTTGTCTTTTATGATAAAAAATAAACACAAATATTAGTTTGTTAAGTTGGTTTCCTAGTTTTCAAATTAGTTATAAGACTTTTTGTTATCTCTTAAGATATACAGAGTGCGACAAAAAGTGTGATTTCATAAAAAAGACACCCAGTATATTATATTACCAGTAAAAGATCTTTTACAGACCTTTAAAAAATGCTTTATTTGATATACTTATCTTCATTACTTTCGGAAATATGACCATCCAAATCTTAAGTTTCTCCAATTTGTTTGCATTGAATCGTATATTACGACCATCATAATTAAATTGCATTGTTTTCTTTTAAAATTTGTATTTCTTTTAGGCTAGAGTTATCGATATAAATTAAAAACAGAAATATTAGGTAAAGAAGGGGCTTTAAAATACACTGGAAAACACTTGTAATGTTTAATTATTCCGCAGGGTGTTCGAAAATGTATGTCAAAATGCAACATTTGGCTCTTCTTTGTGTAACACCCAATCCTATAGAACTTTTTGCTATTTCCATATTAAATAATAATCTTGATAAAAGGAGCTACAGCTAAACCAAAAGTTAATTAAAATCAGTCAAAAACCCAAAAAGTTATCTAAGATTGAATTTGAACAAAATTTTGTTTGTCCGGTTTTTTTGACCAGGAGTGTATTTCTTTATTTTTGTCTACATTTTCTTAGACGTTAAAAAAACCACTGCGCAATGCCCATTTATTATCTGCTACCTTTTTAACACGCTTCCCCTTTATGCTTAAGTCCGAGCGATATAACGATCTTGCTTAACGGTTGTTTATTAGCACGTATTACAAGTTTTTGTACTGGACACCACTCATTGTTTGACTTAATTTTATTTCTATCTTTCTGTTATATGGTAATTATATTACTATACATATATATTGGGGTAGTTTCAAATATCTACTTGTAACGGTTCAAACGTTAAAATTGTTACAAAAACCATCCTATTTTTTAACTTTTTTTTATTTTCAGATTTTTTCTATACGCTTACACACAATTACCGAGTTGGATTTGGATTTTAAATTTAATTTTTCTGGGTCATCAAAAAGTGGGTTAGGATTTTATCTATGTATATGTCAGTCAGTGAAAAACTGACGACTTTTGGACCTTTATATCTTTTGAACCATTTCGTTTGAGCTAGCGTCATGAATTTTGGGCCTTTAGTTGTCTTTTTCCATATTATAAATAAACACACGGAAAAATACATGTGTTTACGTTAAATAGGTTTTGAACTATGGAGGGGTCAAAAATGGCACCAAGTGGTTCGTGTTATATTAGCTTTGTTCGCGAGTCTAGTAATGAACTGATTCTGAACCAGAACCGAACTGGTTTTGTAAAGCGCATGTCTAGTTATTTATTAGTTCGCAATTTTTATTTACCGCGAACGATTTTCTATACAGCTGAGGATGTATTCTAACCTAGCCTTTTGGTTAGGATTTTTCATGGTTAAATTGGATACTACAAAAAAATTAAATTCAAACAAAAAGGTAAATTGTTATACTGTCGAAAGCCACTCGAGGTCTCTTGGCGGAAGACGAGGGATTCCCTGCCTCCTCTCGTTTTAAACAAAAGTATGTGTATTTAACTAAAGATAGAATTCAACAACAAGAAATGGTAAAATCTTGTAATATTGTCTATATTTTTAATTAAATCTTTATTTATTTTATTGCATACATACATTCATACGGAATACAATTAAAAATACTTTATTACTAAATAGAAAAAATTGCTTTTTAATGTTTCAAAAATTATTAGAGCATTACTCTACAATTGTTTCGCCTTTCTAGGGCTTCATCAAGAGTACTTCGTATACTAAATTTAAAAAAGAAATATTTACAAACAGAACCATTTAACACGTTTTTCCCAAAAGGTCTATAAAATATTATTAGGGGTTTTATTATGCGGCCCAGATGTGGTAATAAATTTATTTATAATTGGCATATCTGCGAAATTTATTTGATCATTGGTAGAAAGAGTTGTATTGTCTATAAGTGATTTTTTAATTTCTAGTTGTTCATATAAATTTAATTTTTTACCTTTGTTTTCTCTATGGAGTAGTTTAACATTATTAAGATCTATAAAGTGGTTTTGTTCTATACAATGTGTTGAAATGCCTGTGTTTTTAAACCATTTAAAATTGATGTTTTGTGTTCTTTTATTCTGTTTTTATGCTCCTTCCACTTTGACCAATATATTCCGCATTACAGTCTGCGCAATTAACTTTATAAACCCCTGACATATCTAATTTTTCTGTTTTGTCTTTATTGTTAACTAATAATCTACCTAGGTTACTCTTATTTACAGACACAGTTTTACAGCCTAACTTATCTAGCCTATTGGATACATTATTGCTGATGTTTGGTATATAATTGATAAACTTAAAATTATTGTTTTTAGGTTCTGTAATACTATAAAACTCTTTAGCAATTAACTTTTGTTTTTTCTTTGTTAACAATTTATCAATAAGTGATTCTTTATATCCGTTGTTTCTTGCTATTTGTTTAATAATGCAGAGTTCTTTGTTAAAATTTGATTGACTTAATGGGAAAGTGACAAGTCTGTGAATTAAACTATGAAAAGAAGATAATTTTATTTTCCATGATTGGTTCGATGCGTAATTTATTACCGTGTCTGTCGTCGTTGGTTTTCTGTAAATATCGAATTCAATGTGGTTGTCAATATTTTTAATGTTTATATCCAAAAAATTTATCTCATTTTCATTTCCTTTTCCATAGTGAACTGAATATTGCTATTTATTGAGTTTAGAAAATTTAAAAACTTATCTAAATTTCTCTCTGTACTATTCCTAGAAAGGCGAAACAATTGTAGAGTAATGCTCTAATAATTTTTGAAACATTAAAAAGCAATTTTTTCTATTTAGTATTAATATTTAAAAAATGTTTCACAAGAAACCAACTGCGGATACAATTCAGTGTATAAAAATACTTTGTTTATATACGCTCAGAATCACAAAAATATAAAAAAATATTCAACAGGTATATTAACCCGCACAAAAAGTGGCAGAAACAAATAAACTGTAATACAACGGTTTATTTCTGTACCACAAAAACAGAAAAACAGCTGACCATGTCGACAATGCGCATGAAATTCCGAACTGAACTTTTAGTTCCAACAAAAATCCCAGGACTGCTAATCAAGTTACGACCCGGTAACGAACTGATTCCATTGTAACCCGCGAACACAAAACTGTTACTAAAAATTCAGGATTTTACTGACCGCGAACGCTGCTTTTTTCACTGCGCATGCGAATAGTCCCAGAACCGGTTCGGAATCGAACCCGCGAACAAAGCTATTACACTTGGCGCTGTAGCCAATTCCTTTGCTTGAACTTGGCTTGAATCGCTGCTGCCTGTCTAGATAATATCCTTTTGCAAATATTAAAGTAGATTTTATTTTAAACTAAAAAGTAAAATTTTTCCATTATCTTGTTATTAAGTATAAAATAATTATTTTTGTATATGCATTTGAATGTTAAATTACAGTAGGTATTTTAATATAACATTGTGACTACAAAATGTCAATATAATTATCATTTACCAAACTCATTATTTAATCTTTTTCCAATTACACAATTTATTAAAATAGACATAATGTATTAAATTGTTTAGTTTTGCAACTAATAATAGCTTTTTCAAATAATAGATTAAAATGATTTATTTTAGTTGGACTATGACATTCGCAATTAAGAAACTATAACGTAGGTCAAATTTGATGATAATTAACAACATTAGTGGCCGAATAGATTTTAGTAAAGATAGTAATTAAGGAAAATGTTTATGTATAGGGTTAAAAGGAAGGAAGATCATTTACTAAACAGTATGGAGGACTACAAAAATAAACTGTAGCGATTTATTAAAATGAAGTTAATATATTTATTTATTTATTTAAACGTTTTTTATTGGTTTCCCAAATGGCCCTCGACCGAAGTCCTTCAGCCATGGTAAATTTTACATTTTTTGTTTAAATTACAATAATTATTTGCTAAACTTATAACATATATACAAAATATAATTCTGTTTGACACAAAAAAAAAAATTCTATGTTAAGGTAATGCTTAGACTAAAATTATTTAACAGTAATTAAAAACATCAAAATATAAGGAACTAATTAACATTATGCAGATTGACAATTTTTTCAAATATAGTTTCTATAGGGAATCTATATCTTGTAGGCCTGTTTTCCCTAGTTCTACAAAGAGGTTCCATTTTTTCGATATTGTGTGTTTTCTTTGCAAATTTTGTGTTAAGTAATTGTATTCTGTCATGTATTGGTTGTATGTGTGTTTTTTGATACAGAAGCTCATTACTTGGATTGTGTAAATTATTCTGTGGGTGTCTCATTTTGGTTATGGTTCGTATAGAGGAACTTTCTGCAACTGATATGTTTTTGACTGCTGGCCCTCTAAGATTTAAAAATAGTGTGTGTCCATATTCCAAGATTGGTCTACATATTGATTTGTATATTTTTATTGCTGTTCTTATGGTTATTCCTTCATTCTTGTAAGTTAGAGCTCGAAAGTATTTAGCTCGACCAATTGTTTTACTTTTAATAGTTTGGTATGTTGGTTAAAGTTTAGCTTGGCATCTAACTCTATGCCGATATATTTTGCAGTTGGTTTTGGTCTGATCGGTTGGTTAAAGACGCGAATTTGAGGTGAATTAGGTTTGAGAGAGTGGTTAAACAGAATAAACTGTGATTTAAGTGGATTGGGAATCAGGCACCATTTCTTAAACCATTTTTCTACATCATCTGTCAATAACTGAAGGTCATTTGCGGCTGTGGAGCTTGTTTTTGCATGGGTTACCAAAGCTGTGTCATCTGCGAATTGGAGGACATATTTGCTTTTATTTATCTCTTCGATGGATTCCGTTATGTCATAGCAGTAAATATTATAGAGGAGAGGTGATAACGGTGAGCCTTGGGGGACACCCTGCTCTGGTGTAAATTCTTGGGACTTTTGAGAATTAATTCTTACACTTAATTTTCTGTTCTTGAAAAATTGTTTAATAATATTGATAAGGTATCTAGGAACTTGAAGAAGGTGTAGTTTATATAATAGACCCTTGTGCCATACGCTATCAAACGCTTTTTCTATATCCATAAATAGTGCAGCAGTTTTTAAGTTTTCAAGTTTCGCTGTCTCAATATTTGAGGTTAGAATTGTTAATGGATGTACAGTTGATGCTTCATCTGTAAAGCCGAATTGATGGTTTGGTATTTTATTATGTGTTATACTATGTAGTCTACTGCATATTAGTTTTTCATATATTTTTTTGCTGCAATAGAGTAATTGGACGGTAATTTTTTAATTAAACAAAGTTAGCTAAAGAAATGTAATATTCAAAATTTCAATTTTTTTACTTAACAGCGGCAGCCCAAATAATCTGGTCATTTTATATTGGGAAACATTTTTAGTAAGTCGCTATTGGTGCTGGCAACGGAAACCGGTTTTTCGGTCAACCGGTTAACCGCGTTTTTGCCTAAAACCGAAAACCGGTTTTCGAACACTGATCTTAATGGATTGCCAATGTTATAACCTGCGCGAAACAAAAGTTATATTTCATGGGCGAAAACCCGGTTTGTACGCAAGCCAGTTGAGGGTAAACGCACCCGGACCCAAACAAACTATTCGCATTATAGGAAAGAATTTGTTGATCGCGTCCTGCTTTTCTGTTCGAAGTACGGTAGCTAATGAGTGTTACGGTCAGACCGGGGACGAAGGGTACGGGGTGCCGGTGTTTGTATTTTGCCAAGGCTTTTAAGTGCGCATGTTCGTCCACCCACTGCGCGCGGTTGTAAAAATCCGAAAAATGCTTCTTGCCACTGCGTATCTAAATGTAGGTTATCTATGTTTTCGAATCGTACTTGTTTTTTTTTGGAGCTATTTTTAATGTTACATTTAGGTGGCTATAATTGGGCGCAAACTAATCTAGTCACCCTAGGTGATTTTAAAAGAATACAATCGCAAAAATTTAGTTACTAATATGAAAGTTAGGAATAAAACAATTTGGCAAATTGACATTTCCGTGTCTAACTATTTTTTAAATGGCAACCCTATTTAGACAAGCACTTTTTAAATAAAGGATTTTTTGGCGAATCTAAGGATTCATCACTTTATTTGCGATCGGGTTAAAAATAAAGTCATAAGCAATAGTTATTTACATTACAAGATGCGAAAGTTTACTTTTTGGTGTGAGGTGGTTTTAAATGGCCGAGGCGAAGCCGAGGCTATTTAAAACCTCCGAACACTTGAAAGGCCTTTCGCATCGTGTAATGTATTATATTTTTCTGCTACTGTTCTATGTATCGCATAATTTAATAATCATTAACATCATGTTTTAATAGAAATATCAGAGATTTTGAAATTTTACCTGTTAAAAATTAATCCATAGCAACACATTTATTGTTGACATTGTCTGTCATCAGCACTTGTCAGATATTGAATTATTGTTAATTTAGTATAAATCCATTCCCATTTTAAAATGTTAAATGAATATGAAAATGGCATCCAAAAAGGCAGCTGACCTTGCGTGTGCCTCACTTCTGCCAGACAAATCTAAAGAGAGGTACCATCAAACATATAAATCGTTTTCTGAATGGCTTGCTACAAAAAATGTGGGGCGGATTGACGAGAATGTGATGTTGGCGTATTTTCAAGAAAAATCCGAGTCTTTATCACCACCAACCCTCTGGTCTGTATATTCCATGCTCAAGTTAACAATTTCCGTAAACAAAAATCAAGATATTTCGGAGTTCAAGAAACTAGTTGCTTTTATTAAAAGGAAAAACGATGGTTATGAGGCAAAAAAGTCAAAAAAATTTAAAAAAGAAGAAATCATAAAGTTTTTACTTAATCGCCTGATCAAAGTTACTTAGCAATGAAAGTAATAGCCATTATGGGAGTGGCTGGGGCATGCCGGACAGACGAAATATACAGAATGAAGCTAATGATGTAGAAATAAGAAGTGACGTGGCTATAGTAAAAATAGTGGAGTCTAAAAATAAAGTTAAAAGAAACTTTGTAGTAACCAACGATGAAGGCTCAGTTCCTTATGTCAGATTTCTGCGACATAATACGATAAAAAAGATTTTTATATTGCTACTGGGTTTTAAATTAACCGTTGTATTATAGTATTGGTAGTCTAGATTGGAGTTTTAAAAACTAAATATTTTTCTACTACTGTATAAATAAGAAAACTTTGTGGTCCTAGCAACGCGAATGATAACGAAAGAAAACCTTCGTGTTACCTGGTTTCTAAGCGTTGCTAGCTACGAAAGTAATATTTTCAGCGCCTGGACAAAAAAGTAAGAGTAAAAAAAGACAATATGCTTGTGGGAAATATTAGGATTTATTTATAAAAAGTAACTCATTTATGACAAAATATTTTAAAAAACTAGGTTAGGTATTGACATTAAAAGTAATTGTGCAATTTGAGCAATTAGCAAAAGAAATTGGAGGAATAATACTTGAATTAACAGTTTTTAAATTTGTTGTTGGGGTATCGTTATCACCTTTAACTACGTTAATATTCATATTTTTTACTGTTACTTCATTAGAGGAAATATTGGTAGGATTTCGTGTAAAATCTTCTTTGAAATTTCCATCTTATTACTGTAAGATTCAGCAATATATCCCTCCGCAACAGAAAAAGACTTCCAACCTCCATGCCTTTTTAAGTCCAAAATATCGACATCCGAAGCATTGGCAAGGAACGTAGTTGACGTTCTTCTAAAAGAATGGCCAATGTATCTACTGATGTCTTCAAGCTTCAAAAACTTCGCAATTTCTTTAGGTACATTTGAAATAGTGTGCTTTCCAATTACTTGATTAACACATTTACCTCTTTCATAACGATACAATAAGCGCTCATCTAGAGCATTCCTTGGTCTCAGCTTAATATATTCCTGTAGAAATCTGACATAAGGAACTGAGCCTTTATCGTTGGTTACTACAAAGTTTCTTTTAACTTAATTTTTAGACTCCACTAATTTTACTATAGCCACGTCATTTCTTATTTCTACATCACTTAGCTTCATTCTGTATATTTCGTCTGTCCGGCATGCCCCAGCCACTCCCATAATGGCTATTACTTTTATTGCTAAGTAACCTTGATCAGGCGCGTTAAGTAAAAACTTTATGATTTCTTCTTTTTTAAAATTTTTTGACTTTTTTGCCTCATAACCATCGTTTTTCCTTTTAATAAAAGCAACTAGTTTCTTGAACTCCGAAATATCTTGATTTTTGTTTACGGAAATTGTTAACTTGAGCATGGAATATACAGACCAGAGGGTTGGTGGTGATAAAGACTCGGATTTTTCTTGAAAATACGCCAACATCACATTCTCGTCAATCCGCCCCACATTTTTTGTAGCAAGCCATTCAGAAAACGATTTATATGTTTGATGGTACCTCTCTTGAATTAGATTTGTCTGGCAGAAGTGAGGCACACGCAAGGTCAGCTGCCTTTTGGATGCCATTTTCATATTCATTTAACATTTTAAAATGGGAATGGATTTATACTAAATTAACAATAATTCAATATCTGACAAGTGCTGATGACAGACAATGTCAACAATAAATGTGTTGCTATGGATTAATTTTTAACAGGTAAAATTTCAAAATCTCCGATATTTCTATTAAAACATGATCTTAATGATATATTAAATTATGCGATACACAGAACAGTAGCAGAAAAAATATAATACATTACACGATGCGAAAGGCCTTTCAAGTGTTCGGAGGTTTAAATAGCCTCGGCTTCGCCTCGGCCATTTAAAAACCACCTCACACCAAAAAGTAAACTTTCGCATCTTGTAATGAAAATAACTATTTTAAATGGCAACCCTTTTAGACAAGCACTTTTTGAATAAAGGATTTTTGACGAATTTAAGGATACCACTTTATTTGCGATCGGGTTAAAAAATAAAGTCATAAATAAAGGATTAGAGCCACCAAGATGAAATACTTCAAATGACTCAAAATATCAAGTAGGCGTAAACACTTTTTAAAATATCAAAGTACTTAGCAGAAATAATAATTTTAAGAAATTAATTGTAGTTCTTACTGCAAAAATAAATATACCTAAAGCTTATTAGAATTAAGTAAAGAGAATGCAATTTTATATGTAAGTTCTAATAAATGTGAGAAATAAGTATGCTGACAAGTTTTTTAAGAAAGTGCAAACAACCTGATATTTTATATGAGATGCTTTGGATTTAGCTGCCAATTATTGTAACATGTAACAAATGATTTTTAATCTGATACTTAATTAAAATGAGACATAATACGATAAAAAGATTTTTATATTGCTACTGGGTTTATAATTAACCGTTGTAGCAAAGTAATGGTATTCTTGATTGGAATTTCAAAAAATTAAATATTTTAAAGCGAAACTGTGTGTGAAAGTTTCTCCCGTGGGCCGAAAGTAAAAGACAGAAAAGTGACACTGTCAAACTGTTAAAAAGGCGGAAATGTCCAACATTACATACGTGGTTGTAAATAAATAATTTCTTAATTGTCAAATAATTATTTCACCAGACATTTATCGCGCGTAAAGCTGTCAAAGAGATGTCTTAAATATTAGAGACTAGATGTCAAGTTGCATAACTTTACTTTCGGCCCACGGGAGAAAAGCTGAAAGTAAAGTCAGAAAACTGACAGCTAAACAACACTATTTTATGTTTTTACATAATTTAAAGGAAATGGCCTTTTCATAACATTTTATTGTTAAAAATCATGCAAATAAAAATTAGGTCAAACAAAATGTTTATTATGTATTTTGGAGCGAATAAAAATAAAATGATGGTAAAATTAGCTACGTTAATTTCGACCGAAGGTGACCGCTTTGTGCATTTGTTTTCTACGGTGTTTTCTAGCTTTTTAGTTTCTTTTTTAAAGAAAAGAGTTTTTAATAGACATAATTAAATGTATTCATTACCTAATAAGTGTTTGTTGTGTGATTAATTGGTGATGGCTAGTCGAGAAGGCAAGATATTCAAGTAGACTGTTAGGAGCTGTAAACATTTTGTTTAAAACTTTATTAAAAGTTTTAAAGACGTGTTAATAAAAAATATTATATATATTTAATAGTTTTTTGACATACCGATAGATGGCGTAATGGACAATAAACTACTACGTTTCATCAATATCTTCGCTTTTTATCGTCTAAACCGTACCCATTAGACAAAAATAATTCGAGAGCGGTCTGCGGTAGGTGATCTCACTTAGCTTTGAAAGAAATATCTTCGGCTAGTGTAAAAAATCTGCATCTCCAAGTTGGACAGTGTTCCGAGAGATGGTACTTTGCATTGCAAGGAAATTGCATGCAGTAAGGAGTTTTTCCTATTTTAATTTTCAAATAAAATATCACATCATTTTAGCTTTTAAAAAAGTATATGCGATAATTTTCATCAATAAGACGTCAGCTTGCTGCTTGGGAGTATCTGCATTTGCCCACTTTCGTGTCTTTTTTATATCTTTTTGCCAATAACTTATTAATGACGGATGCCATCACTTTATCTGCAACACGTGGCCTAATAACGGCCAATTGCCCACTTTCGCGTCTTTTTAATACCTTTTTGCCAATGCATTTCCATTAAAGAGTGTTGGCAATGTCAGTAAATTAAATGTACAACGCCGGCAAAAAATGTTATATGGGAGATTAATTCTGTAGAAAAAATAAAAGCTGACATTTTAACGTGCACTTTTTGCACAAACCACGGTTCTTATCGCAACCTGATGACACTGCATTAACCTTGGTTTATTTTATTAGTATTGCAATATAAGCTGGTAAAATAATCTGTTATTTAAATGTATTAGTCATTTCCGGTCTAATCAAAAGTAATAAAAAATAAGTGCTAAGTGCAGATTTAAACAATGTAGATTTATTTTAATTACCGACATACCAAATTTATTTTATTATTATTATATATATATATATATATATATATATATATATATATATATATATATATATATATATATATATATATATATATATATATATATATATATATATAAATATATATGTTCTCGAACAACACTTTAATAAGAAACTAACTTAAATTCCCCTTCTTTTTCTTTTCGCATGCAATTCTTGAACTTTCTGCTAAATTAGCACTAATCAGTTCATTTTTACCTCTTAAAAACCAATTTTTTTATTTTTATATTTATACCTTTTTTCCATACAATTTTAAATAACTAAAAGATTGAAATCAATAATTGATTGCAAAAAGGGGAAAAATATACTTAAAATAATGTAAATTTGCTCGAATCTCGAAAATAAAACGTTACCGACTAAAAATTCTTTAAGATTCGTTAATTAGCGCCCCAAAACCCCCGTATGCAAAAAATCATCAAAATCGGCGTGGTGACCGATAAGGGAACAATTTACAGTTAAATAAAAAAAAACTAAAGTATCAGGCTAATTTTACTATTATGCTGTAATTATTTACCCACCTTCTGTTAAAAAAAAATGTAATATAAGGAAATATATCGATATTTTTTTCCTCTTAAATATCGATTTATAACCCTTCGATATAATTGATATTAAACAACCCGATATTTATCGATATCAATATATCGATTTTTTTCGAAATTCGAAATCCAGCGTTCGATATTTATTTTGTAAAACAACGTACTGAATTCATTCTAAAATATCATTTCTTATGTCCGATAACCATAAAACTGTTTAGTCCGAGCGCCCTGGTAAAGTAAAATGAGCTCTTTTAAACGGTACACATGTATGTCTGTTGGACGACAGATTGGATGTGTCGTTTGACATTGTCGTTCAAGAAGTAGTACGGAAGTTGGATGTGTGATTTTCTGTCTATACAACATTCGAAACGATAATTGCATAGTCTACAGACCATGGGCGTATATAAGGGGGTTTTGGGGGTTTGAATCCCCTCCTTAGCATGGCGAGGAAGGGATAAATGGGGGAAAAGTTCTTTCTCAGTTATATTTTTATTGTGGACGGTTATTTCCCCCCTTAGTATAGAGGAAGAAGAAAAGAGAACATGTGAAGGTAGCAAAATCTTAAAAATGAGGTGTTTTTGAAAAGCAAGGACCATTTTTTTTTTTTGGTGGACAAAACCCTCCCCGTAAAAACTATATATACGTTCGTGCTACAGACTATATGCAATTTGTTAAACAACAGGTTTGTATAAATAGTATTACTACAGATAATTGGTGCATTATGTTTCATATACTTTGGCCCACAGATACGTCCAATATGAACATAAATTTGCCGTGAAGACTTACCGCACAATTGAATTGTTTATTTTGAAAAACCATATAAGTCCTATATTTGACTTATATTATTTGTATAAAGTGTTTATTCTGGCAACGACTACTAAGAAAAAATTATAGAGTCGCTAGTGATCGACTATAAAAAAAAGTTAAGAAAAAAATGGCGCAAAAATTGGTAATTGCAACGACATATAAGCATGACTTAGATAAATTTGCTCTAAGAATTATGTAGGTACCAATGAACCTTGGAATTTGAAATAAAATTGAATTTGTTTCTAATAGACTGCACTGAAAAGCATAGGGACGTGTAATTTGATTGGTCAGACGGTCATGTAAAACTATCACAAAGGGGGTAATGGTTAGTTCTAATTAGTTAAATATATTAAAAAAATAACTAACCGAAACTAACCATGACACCCCAGTGTGAAAGTTTGGCATGCTCTTCTTATCAATCAGATTACACCTCCCCCTAGGATCCCAAAAAAAATGGGTTGTTTGCTGCTTTGTTTAGTTATCTGGAGTGCTGGACTATTGCTCGACGGTCGACCCTTGTATCTCAGTTACCTTACAACTTATGAAAAAGGTTAAACACGGATTTTTGTATAACTTTTTACATAGAATACAGTGGCATAGTCAGAATTTATCTACTAATATTGTTTTTAAAATATCGACTAATGTTGTTTTTTAAAAAAATACCCTGTATATTTGTCAAAGAATAATTTGCCTTTTTACAAGATTTTCAAAAATATATAACACTGTGGATTTACTTTAATCAACAACGACACAATTCCTAATTTTTATAATTAATATCAAAATTTTATGTAGTACTACTTTTTTTGCATGGTCTGGTGCAAAATTTTAGGTATGGATTATGAAAATTAGAAATTTTGTCGTTGTTTATTAAAATAAACCCACAGTGTTCTATATTACAAATTATTCATTAAAAACAATAAACATTGGTCAATATTTTAAAAACAATTTTATTTAGAAAAATTCTGTCTACGCCACTGTATTTTACGTAAAAAGTAAAATAAAAACACGGTTTAACCTTTTTGAAAAGTTGTGAGTTAACTGAGATACGTAGGGTGTTCGAAAAGTTTTGAGATATACGTACATTTATTTGATTTTTTCAATATAATTTCCACCACATTGAATACATTTTTCCATTCTAACAAACCAGTCACTGAAAATAGCTTTCCACTTTTCATTTGAAATTTCAGCGCATATTTTATCCCAGGCCTCCAGTTGCGCGTCTTCAGTTTTAAACTTTTGTCCTTTCAGTTGGCTCTTGACAAAAGGAAACAACCCAAAGTCACACGGCGCCAAGTCGGGGCTATAAGGCGGATGTTCCAAAAGTATCAAACCTGCATCTGTTAAAAATTGACTGGTAAGTTCAGCTCGATAAGGTGGGGCATTGTAATGATGAAGGTACCAGCTAGCGAGGTGCGAGTTTGGGCAAATCACTCTTAACTTTTCTATAAGTTTTGAAATGAATACTGTAGTGTACCAGAGAGCATTTATGGTCTTTTGTTCTCGGAGCACAACACGTTCAATCATTCCTCTTGAACCAATGAAAACAACTATCATTATTTTTTTTACAGATCTTGATTTGCGAACTTTGGTCGGAGTCTCTTCACCTTCGAAAACACATATCTTATTCTGTTGTTTAGTTGGGACGTCGTAATAATAAAGATACGTTTCATCTCCCGTGACGATTGACACTATGTCTTTAGATTTACCCTCCTGGAATCTGGACATTATATTTTTACACCAATTCACCCTTTGTGTCTGCTATTCGGGAGTTAACTTGTGTGCAACCCAACGAATACAAATTTTTCTAAAACCCAAGTGCTCATGTACGATCGTGTGTAATGTTGCTAAACTAATGTTCAATGGCTCTTCTAACTGTCGATAGGTAAGTCGTCGATTTGTTTCTATAGCTTTTTGGACGGCAGATATGTTTTCTGGGGTAACTACTTCACACGGTAGACCTGAGCGTGAGACATCTTCAAGCGAAAACGAGCCCCGCTGAAATTGTTTGTACCATCTGCATATGGTCGCACGAGATGGACAGCCATCACCAAGTATAGGCTTCATTTCTTCTAAACATTGTTTTTGAGATAACCCACGTGTAAAGTTGTATTTCAAAATTGCACGGCACTTGATAGTCGTCCACGACGCCATTGCGCTAAAATCGCTGGATACGAACTGGCACAAAACTAATAGTTTACTAATTACTATGTAGGACTACGACATGTCATGACATGTACAAACAAAAAACATCAATGTTACTTTCCTGCACCGTTTAGTTACAAAGTATCTGAAAACTTTCTGAACACCCTACGTACAAGGGGTACCCAAAACTGGAATATTTTCAATAACGCCATGTAGCTCAAAAACTAAAAGGGCTATGACGACTTTGTTTCCATCCATAGTCGGTCTATATAGGGTCGCGACATTCGGCCATATTGCTTTGACGTGTTATGACGTCACATCACCCATTTTTCGGCCATGTTGTTCAGTGCCGAAGATATACAGTTTATTGTATTAGTAGAAAAACCGTTTACACAACAGTTTTTAATTTTTATTAAGTTGCAAATTCTTTTACTTTAAATAAAAAACATTTTGAATTACATTTTTCAACAAATATCACTTCCAAAACAATGCAAAATGAAATGCGCAAACTCTAAACGCCACTGTATTGATCATCAGCTTTGATTTTACCCAGTCTTGACAACTTTTCTTTGTAAAGTGCCCTTCCTTGCGTCCCCGACCTCGAACTTATTTTTAGGCCCGTAATTGTGAAAGGGGCCTCGCATAACTGTATTTTATGTGAAATAGTATGGGAAAGACAGATAAGACTGTTTTAAAAGGGGTGAGGACCTTTGTTTTTTGCTTATCACAATTTGTTTAGAGGACATGGAGGAGAAGAAAAAGGGGCCTGGCGGAAAACTGCGCGTTCGTTTACGCCTAAAGAGCCTCGCAGAAAAAGTAAGGACCTTTTTTTGCTTTTTAAATTTGTTTTTCTACGATAATTGTCCACAAGGGGGCTTCGCGGATACTTCGCCTACGCCTCATTTTGGTCACGCAACGCCACTGTTAAGATATGCCGCAGTTTCTACCAAAATGGGACACCTGTACATATTTTTTCTTTTAGGGTTTTAATTATTCAGGTGTCCACCCCAATACTTCTACTTGACATTGGATATAACAGGTATCGATAATAATCTAGGTACGTGACAAAAACGAAAACTCCTTATACAGGACGGAGGTAAACGCGACGGAGGCGCGAAAATATCTCTTTTACCTGCACGCCTGTAAGGTTACGTTTATATCATAGGCAAATGGGCCGCCAGCCCTTCCCGAGAGGGGGTGTAGGTCAGGGCAGGTAAGAATTCCGATCAAGCAATTCATTAAGCTTAAGGAATGTCAGATTGATACATACATCAAATTATATAAAAATGTTAGAGCTAAACTAGAATCACTGGAAAAACTTGTGAATAAATATAGGTTAAAAGAAATAAGTAGACTACATTTTGTAAAATGTACTTCGTATTTGTCAAGTGTATAATATGTAAATATTTTTTGGTGCAATAAATGTTTCATAATTAATAAAAATTTTAAAAATAGACCAACATTTTATTTCGATACCTTTACTTCAAAGAAAACATTTGCGCCCCGTTTACCTTTACAATTTTATTGACCCCAAGATCCCTGCGCCCCATTTACCTGTTCAATAAAACTTTAGTGAAGGCCTTGCGCCCCGTTTACCACCGCCGTCGTAATTTAGACAACCACAAAAAACGAAACGGTCAGAAAGTAAAGTCATAAAACGGTTTTAAAATACTTTTATTTTATATTTATTTTTCAGTCAGGTAAAAACCAAAAATGGAGCTTTAAGATTCCAAACATCTTAAAATTTATTGATAGAGAAATTAACTTTTTTATTAATGTGTTTTCTTTGATATAGACTATTACGTGTGCAACAAATGGAAACCTTTTTCATGTGTGCATTGTTGAAAAGTTTATTAGCAGAAGGTGGGTAGTTTTAGACCAAAAATATACAGGGTGTCCCAGCTTTATTTATACACGAAATAACTTTGCACCTGTACACGATATAAAAAGATACTTGAAATTAAAAATGCTTATTTGAATACACAAATTTTATTAACAATATTGGTAAATATACCAAGTGCCTCAAAAACACAATTTTCATTGTCAGGCAATTTTTTTAAATGCACACTGAAGATTTTGACAAATTTAAACTTTTTTTTATATTAATACTAAATAGGAAAAATTGCTTTTTAATGTTTCAATAATTATTAGAGCATTACTCTACAATTGTTTCGCCTTTCTAGGGCTTCATCAAGAGTACTTCGTATACTAAATTTAAAAAAGAGAAATATTTACAAACAGAACCATTTAACACGTTTTTCCCAAAAAGGTATATAAAATATTATTATGGGTTTTATTATGCGGCCCAGATGTGGTAATAAATTTATTTATAATTGGCATATCTGCGAAATTTATTTGATCATTGGTAGAAAGAGTTGTATTGTCTATAAGTGATTTTTTAATTTCTAGTTGTTCATATAAATTTAATTTTTTACCTTTGTTTTCTCTATGGAGTAGTTTAACATTATTAAGATCTATAAAGTGGTTTTGTTCTATACAATGTGTTGAAATGCCTGTGTTTTTTAAACCATTTAAAATTGATGTTTTGTGTTCTTTTATTCTGTTTTTTATGCTCCTTCCACTTTGACCAATATATTCCGCATTACAGTCTGCGCAATTAACTTTATAAACCCCTGACATATCTAATTTTTCTGTTTTGTCTTTATTGTTAACTAATAACCTACCTGCGTTACTCTTATTTACAGACACAGTTTTACAGCCCAACTTATCTAGTCTATTGGATACATTATTGCTGATGTTTGGTATATAATTGATAAACTTAAAATTATTGTTTTTAGGTTCTGTAATACTATAAAACTCTTTAGCAATTAACTTTTGTTTTTTCTTTGTTAACAATTTATTAATAAGTGATTCTTTATATCCGTTGTTTCTTGCTATTTGTTTAATAATGCAGAGTTCTTTGTTCTTTGTTTTTTTTTTTAATTTTACATAAAAAATTACAAAACGCTATGTATTAAGTATGTGTAATAAATATATATATATATATATATATATATATATATATATATATATATATATATATATATATTTATATATATATATATATATATAGATATATCTATATAAACCTATTATAGAGAAAGAACCAGTGAGCGGCAGACCACAACATAGGTAGAAGCGATGTTGGACTATGAAGTTAGTACCAAGGGTTAATTAATTGAAACTTAACTTTTGTCATTTTGTAAGAGCTGAATTTAAGATATGTTATTTGGGTACCTATTAGAAGATATTTGCTCAGTCGCCAGAGAGTTTCGACAGTTCCAACCCCTTGACAGACAAATATTTTGGGGTGTCCTAATTGTCCGTTCAAAATTTCTGTTATTTAACAAGAAAATATGACAAAAACTTCTTTTAAAGAGTTGTAGGGCTTCCAAAAGGCCTGTTCTAAACATATTTTAATGTATACAGAGTGTCCCAAAAATGTTTTTGATAAAAACTAACCTTACAGGAATAACCTTTTTTTTTGGGACACTGTATAAATTGAAATATTTTTAAGACATGCCTATTTGGAACACCCTTTAACTCTTATTCACGACTTCTTTGTTAAATAACAGAAATATTGGAATTCCTTAGACCATTGAGCCAACTCAAAATGTTTGTCTGCCAAGGAGTTGGAATTGTCAAAACTGTCTAGCGACTGAGAAAATATCTTCTAATACGATCCCCGTCTCAGTGAACTTGGCCCAACCAGCTAAAATATGTAATTATGTGAGGTTTCTTTTTGTTTTCTTTAGAAATGTCCCAAAAACTTAAACTATTAAAACCTATTAAAAGGTTACAAAGTGCACAAAAAAAAAATTAGCCCTAACTCTTTTAGCCTTAATTTTATGGTTTAAACCATTTCAAATGTGGTTGGATTGGCACACTTTTTCTAGGGTATGATTTGGACCACCCTGTAGATACCTTGTGGGACTGCAAAGTTTAAAGGTAATTCTATCTTTTAAATTTTTATATTTTTAATCAAATAACCCATATTTCGATCTTCTATCTATGTTTTAAAATGCAAATGCTGCGGAATCCTTTACAAATATATATTTATATCAGTTGGGCCAACTTCACTGAGACGGGGCTCGTAGGTAACCAAGTATAGATGGGTCCAAATTTAATTCATTCTGAAAGCGATGCCGCCAAGTACACAAAAAATGATAAAGAAAAGAAACCCTTTTGTGAACAATGATTTATAGCAGCAAAAAATATTTAACCCGACGAGTTTCTAGTACCACGCCACGTGCCACCGGTTTCATAGTAGGCAGAGGCGAAATAAGAGAATGTTTTGTAAATAGATGATACGTGTTTTAGCAATGTATTTTTATTTTTTATCTAAAAATATGCAATCAGGCTTTGTCCGGGGCTATGTGCATCGAAAAGGTTTGTTTTACTTTATCATTTTTTGTGTACTTGGCGGCATCGCTTTCAGAATGAATTAAATATGGGTCCATCTATAACATACATGAAATTCAGCTTTTATAAAATGACGAAGGTTTTGCCACTCACAGGCTCTTGGACATTAGCACCCGCCAGGGCTAATTATTTTATTTGTCAATCTATCAGAATTATTTTAAAATCATTATAACCCTAAATTTATTTTTTTACTTTACTTTTTACCGTAAATGTGTATGTCGACATGCTGTATATATATCTGAAAAACCAACAATAATTGACCCATAGGGTATTATACATTTTTAAAGTAGGTAGAATTCAATAAAAAGTTGTAAAAAGTGTATCGAAACAAACAATTATTTATTTTTAGTTTCATTTTATATTTTATACAGGGGGAAAATTATTTTGTGTATAATTATTGTTAGGACACTCTGTATATGGTTGGTCTTTTTATTAAATTAAATACTGCTAAATGTCTACACACAGTTAGGGTAATAGTTCGATATAGCGGTTTTCGCTATTATAAGAGATTTTGAAAAATTCTTTTCAGGGTGTTTCTATAGGTCGATTATGACACAAATCTGTGTGCGCGTTTTCCAAAATCCATTTCTTTAATTTATTATTAATAAAAACATATTACGGGACGGTGGAGTGAACAGGGGTGCTGGGTGGGGACGAAACGGTAGAAATCCTACATTAAACGCCCAAAAACAGTATTTCACAGTACACACCGCACTTTCTGTTTACAAAAATGTCCAAAAATTGTTTAAAAAAATGAAAAATAAATAATAGTACAACAATCCCGCCATGGCTTTCACTGCATAAAAAGAAGAGTTTGCAATAGAACTGTAAATGTCTTGCGATGTTGCCAAATAAAGTGAGAAAGTGTCAATAGCTTAAAAAAAGGAAGATACAAGACAAAATTCATATGAAAAATTAAGTTATTCCTTCTTCCTATTATAATTTGTAGAGAAAAAAGGAAAATACCTAAACATAAAGAAGGAGGCATTTCTACAAAAAATACCATTGTTTCTCATGGAAATGGTGGATAATCCCCGAAATAGGCTTGGTGTTAATTCTTCATAAGAAGTTAGGCAACGCTGCTTCTATCAAGACTCATTTTTATACTGACGAACTTCATGTTATCAGCTGACCAAAATAAATTTTCCTTCTTTAATTAATGGCGGACGAGTATCTCATATGTGTGGGAAAGTTTTTCGAAAAATTTAATACTTTTTAAAATTAATTTACATTTTTCATGTGCCCCGAGTGCAGTGTATTAGTGTTTTCTTGTGTTTAACGTTGGATTTATACTGTTTTGTCCCCACCCGCACCCCTGTTCACTCCACCGTCCCGTAAATATGTTTTTATTAATAATAAATTATAGAAATGGATTTTGGAAAACGCGCACATAGATTTGTGTCATAATCGACCTATAGAAACCCCCTGAAAAGAATTTTTCGAAAATCTCTTATAATAGCGAAAACCGCTATATCGAACTATTACCACAGTTGGTGATAAACCTTTAAATCACAAATTAAAATGTTTTTCATTTAATGCATAATGTTACCATAATTTGTGTACATCGCAATTATATAAAAGGTAACCACTTAAACTATCTTTTATAAAATATATTATGTTGGCTAGATAATAAACTTAACCGGTTCAATCCACTTCAGTACAAGTTATAACTGCGTATCTCATTAAAATTTACTGCCAGGCTAGTGATTAATGCGATGACTCAGTCGATAATGTGCAGCTGCCGCTATAAACAACTTGACCGATTTGACCTTGCTTAAGTACGACGCAATATCTCCCGCTCCGCTCGACGAACACGATGCCACGGCGTGATCGCATGATGGCCGCATAGCAACACCTGCCGGGTCAAGGTTGAGACCGCGGTGTGGAGGGGATTCGAGCTTTTATAAACGGCAGCGAGCGTTCGCGCGTCCTCTTAGTTCTCGGAGACACGTATGAAGTTAGACGGTGAAGTGGTGCAGTCAGTAATTTTATAGATAGTACCAGTGATATGTGCCAGTGTTAAATATTTTCATAGCCAGGGTGAGTACCAGATATAAGTGCTTACTCTTTTGGTTTTAGGGGACGTTTTAAGTACTAAATATTTTAAACAATTTTTCCGACGTTTCGTCTTTGGTTGCATTTTACTTGTTTAACGTTTATTATTGTATGCTTGTTTTTCATGTTTTATTTAAGTACTGTTAATAATATTTATCTTTATGCCGGTGGATTATATTATTATTCTATTATTCTTACAAATACAAGTGACAGTGTTAAAGGAGATAAATACAAAAAATATGTTTTTATTTTAAAAAATTGCTAGTTTTACATTGATTTATTTAATAATTTTATTTATTACTTTTTTGTTTAGTCTTTTTGAAAAATTAAAAAAAAGTGTTTGGGTTTTTTAATTTGACAAAATAAAGCTTTGATAATTTTTGTTTTATGTTGTAAATTATTTTCTGTTAGTTTTTTTTATTTCATTTAATTTTTATTAATATTATTTATTAATTTTCGGTTTCTTCTATTTTAGGGATAAAATTGTATATTAATTTTAGTGAAGTTAGGAAGTTAGAAAGTAAAACACAATTGTCAGTTTTTTTTATTCTAATTTCTTTAATTTTCCTTTTATTTTAAATTTTCTTTTTAGCTTTTTTGTTTGTTCTTTTTTTTCTTTTTATGTAAATATTTCCGCTTTTATAATGCCATCGGTGATTTTTTTTTAAATTTTTAACAATTTTTTTGTTTTTTTTTATTTAATTTATTTTTTAACTTTTTAATTTTGTAAAAATTTCTAAATGAAAATAATTACAAAAAAAATAACCCAATCATTTTTTTGTCTATTTACGTTTTTGATACTTGTTTTTAAGAATTTGTATAATATACCTAGCATATCCTATAATTTACTTATTGTTAAATAATTTTTTATCTCATTTAACGGTTTTTAAATTCCTAACTTCTTTATTAATAATAAAGTTATTATTTCCTAACTCTTTTTAAGAAAATTTTAATTTTATGTTTTTATTTATTCCTTTTGAGTTTCTCCATTATTTTCAATTTTCTTTTAAATAATATCCCAAATAAAATATTTTTATCATTATTATTTCAATAAATTGTGCATACCGATTTGAGTAAGGTCCAAATGTCTAAAATATATCTCTACAAGTTGCTGAGATATGACAGCAACGCAGAAATGGTAAATCTGGCAACAGTGATATCACTGTTCAACTTTCGTATATGCTTAAAAACCCGACAGATCGAATTTCGTAAACGCAGCTTTAGCGGTTGCAAAGACATTGCGGTCCTTTTAATTAAAAATGCGGTGTTGTCATATGTTAGTAACTAGTTGAGGTTACGTTTTGAAAAATTGAAGTGATATCAGATATGGCACGTCCAATTTATTGAAATAAAAATAAAGAAGACATTTCTATTTAGGATACAAAAATACTACTCTCGGCAGAAAAGGTAAATCTGGCAACAATGTCGAATTTTGAAAAGGCAATTTTAATGATTTTAAACATACTAGGGGTGTTGTACTACTCATAAAAGATAAAGCAGTAATAGGGTATGATAAAATTATATAAAAATCATGTGCAAACAAATGTATTTATTTTGTCATTGTGACGTCAGTATTGGTTTGACGAAAACAGTTGTGCTTTTAAAAGTGGTTCTGTAGTTCTTCATTGTAAATAATTTGCGCAAACAATATATAACGGTGCGTGTTCATTTAGTGTGGCTCCTGCACACGGCGTGTTCGTTATTGCTGCCATGGAAAGAGGACACCAAACCGGTGCCCGCGGCAATACGAACACCTCCTTGGTCAAACCATGTTCAGCCATCGCGCTAAATGGAGACGTACCTTAATAAATTGGATAATTGTTCGTTTTTGCACATAGTTCACCCTATTTTTCTTATGTTAATTTTGGAATTGTATCTTAATACAGTTTGTAAATACAACCAAGAAATTGTTTAACGCAAAAACAGTCTAAACGAAAATTTTGAAAAGAAGAGGAATATGAACTCGTTTAGAGTGTCAAGACTTAAAAGATTCTTTTAAAAGGTGGCGGTGTATTTATAGTAGTAAGTTTCAAAATAGTATGCAATATATGTGAACATGTATTTCAGTAATAAAAAAATTAAGTAAATACAACAGGAACAAAATCAAACAAAATACAACATGCTTTAGGCACATTTATTATTATTTTTTAAATTAGCTTTGTCTAAATGGCTGCTTTTTAAAAGTGTATCAAGATTTTTCTTTAAATTTAATCATAAGTATCACATATACAGCATACTTACTTATTGGGTTTATTTAATGTGTGTATTGTATATAGTGCACATTTTTATTTCATATGCAAGAGAATAAATAAAGAGCAATGAAAACTTTATTTTTGTTTTTTTATATATTAGGTTAATTTTATTACAAAAGTATTACTTTAAGTTGTATTTGTGTGATTTTTGCAACTTTTTTGAATAATTTAATGTAATAACTCAAATACTACAACAAATTAGTGAACAACGTCCTGCAGAAAAGAGCAAAATAATATTTTTTGTACGAGTTTTTAATTATTATTTAAAAAAAGGTTTTGGTTAATATACCTTTAAAAAAATTATTAATACAAAAATATTTGCATAAACCATAAAGTGAAAAAAAAGTTAAATACTTTAAAATCTCTCATATAAATATTTTTTTGTGTTGTTCACTACTTTTTTTGTAAGTATTCTTTTGTTTAAATCATCCAAAACGCACTAAAAAGGACACAAAACACGGTTAAATAAGACGAACTAGGCACAAATAACAAACTGAAATGAAGAACTATCCAAAAGTAATAAAATAGATTTTGAACTATATTAAAAGCAAACTGTTTTCGAGACCACACTGGCGTACACTTCGATGCTTGAGAACTTCGACTGCCACAGATGGAAACTACGAGGTAACTTGTCGAACGAAGTGAAAGTCAAATAATCGGTTTCGTAGTGGGTACGAACATATTTTTATATCAAGTTGAAGCAGTGGGAACTAATTTGCTAACGTAATGGCAAACAAGTTAATTAGTTGTTTGCTGTATGAAAATAAAAGATTCGCGATAGTATGTTTTAAATAAACGAGCTGCAGTTTAAATTATGATAAAACATTATTATATAAGCCTGATAAGAATGCTATGCAAAAGAAAGTCGTTCGTACTACATATGTACATGTATAGAAGGAACAGTTTAAAAATGTAAATTCGGTGCTCTTTAATAAATAATAAAAATAACAAAAAGTTTAAAGCAAATAAATCGGCATGCTTGTCTTTGCGGCCGCCTTTTCTATATTTCTTTTATGATATGCCGGTTAATGCAGGTGGTCATCGCACTCTGGGATAGAAATTAATTTTTTGGTCAAAATTCTGAAACTTACTAATCTAACTTAAAATGAGGTGCTTTTTACTGGAAAAATATTGAAAAAAAATATCAATTATTACAAATGCTTTTTGGAAACCTAAAACTTATTATATGTTATTAAAAATTTACACCCCCTTAACATTATTATTTTTATTGTACAAAATAAAATATCAGCTTGTTTGGTTAATTTGGTAGTATTACAATCAGTAATCCGATGGTTATTATCTCATATGATATACAGGGTACGACAATAGTTATGATTTTTTAAATGGAATACCCTGAATATTATATCACCACCAAAAAATCTTCTAAAATGCTCTAAAAATTACTACATTTGATGTATCATCCCTCAATGATTTTAAATTATTCTTAGAAGCGTAATAGAGATACATCTTCCCAACTTTCTTTATTTTTTAACGTATAAAATAAATAAAAACCCTGTTTTGTTGGGTAGATTCTGTAGAATCCATATCTTTCATCAGAATTCTTTTACCTTTTAGGATATACAGTGTAGGACAAAACATATTAATTTTTAAAATGGAAAACCTTGTAAATTATAAAAAAACTTGTATCTGTCCTTACACTCAGAAGTAGCAAAAAGTGGGAAGGAAATTGTAAGTACAAAAACTGATAAAGAAAAAGGTAAAAAATCTTTGACAAAAGTAGCAAGACTTCGCGAGACTGCATCGGAAACACAACAATAGCTCTTATTATTTAAACTCTTTTACTTTTTTTAGTAAATAAGGCCAATAATAAACTAAGTAGATTAAATGTTGTATATTTATGTTTACTTAAAATACATTTTCAAATTTCTTATTACCCCAATAGAAGTCGTCATATCCTTTTATAATTTTGCGTACATGTAGTTTGGAGTATCTACTTTGAAATACACAGCATGAGCCATTAAAATTTCAAAGTTGCTTTTTGGCCAAAATAATGGATTTCTATCCCATAGTGTATCGGCGCATCGCTGTAAAGGGTAGCGGCGCCTTTGTATAAAATAGTCCGATTGCAGGCGGCCTTTTTATGTTTTTGTATTATTTTCAAAGGGTACCGAATGTGCGCTTTTAAAATGTTCTTACTATACATGTACACACAGGGTGCGTTTTTTAAAACTTACAGTGGCTATATTTTCTAAACCAAGGAAAATATTTAAATAAAATACCTTTACCTATAAAACCTGGGGGAATATTATATAAATGACGTATTTTTCAAAACACCTTTATCAACCCGTTAGCTGCAACCCTAGTTACTTAAAAATCTCAAATGGCAACATACCTAAATGTGGCACCCATGGAAAGCTTATGAGAATTTTTTTCATTGGTCATACAAAAGTTGGGGTAAAATCTAGTACTACCCTTAAATTTTAAAAATCATACTTTATTATTAATAAACAATAACAGAAAATGTCCAATTAAATTAATGTAAACTTAATTAAAAACTAATAATAAATTAAAATAATACTCCCTGTAGAACTAACCCTCTCTCATAAGAAGTTCTGGTTAGTTCTGTTGGACAAGCGCCCAACAACAAAGACCAGTTGCTATTACCTTTTTTCTTGACAACATTCAGAAAGAGAACTAACCAAAACTAACCAGAACTTTTTATGGGGGTGGGTTAGCTCTGCAGGGAATTTTATTTTAATTTATTATTAAATTTTAATTATTTTTTAAATCTATGTAATTGGACATTTTTAGAATTATTTATTAATAATACGGTATGATTTTTCTAAAATTTAAGGGTAATATTTAATTTACCTCCAACTTTTTATAATCCACGAAAAGTATTTTTAATAAGCTTTCCAGAGAGGTGCCACATAAGGGGTTTGTTATTAATGATTTTTAAGTGACTGGGGGTGCAGCTTAAGGGGTTGATGGAGGTGTTTTAAAAATAAAATATTTATATTCCCCCAGGTTTTATAAAAACAGTATTTTTATTTTTTGATATTTGCCTTGGTTTAGAAAATATAGCCATTGTAAGTTTTTAAAAATGCACCCTGTATACTGTGTGTCAAATTAAATTGAAAACAATCAAGTATTTTTTATACAGTAGATTTTTGTTTATACAATTTTAAATCTCTTTATTTTATATCGAACATATTTTAACGAAAAACAATCTGTAAAGGATGATTTTTCAACAAAATATTAAAACAATTTTATACAAGGTGTTTAACAACTTATCCAACAAACTGTTGGGGCTAATTCTACAATAAAAATTAGAAAAAAAGCTCATATGAAACATATTATGTCCTAAACGTTAGTTTCTAAACTACTTAGTGTTAACTATTTTAAAATACTATTTTTTTTATAATAACTTTTATGTCAACACCTGACCTAAAAATACCCCTGTTTTTCCAGTTTAAAAAAATAAAATATTTTTATAAATTGGCACTTGTTTTAAATTTTATATATATATATATATATATATATATATATATATATATATATATATATATATATATTATATATATATATTATATTTATTGGAAGAGTAACGAAAAAAAGCTCAATGTCCAGCTTTTGCCGAAAAAAATTCTGCAAAATATTGCTTTACACCGATATTTTATTATTTTATAATAACACAGGCAAAAATTTTGTATACATGGTTCGCATAAACTTGAAAATCATTATTTTTCTCTAAGACTAAACTTCCTTTATTTCCCATTTTTAAGCAATAGAAACATTTTGCACCCTTTATTTTGCAATTCCGTTGTGGCTAACGTTATTCTGAGACTGCGTAGTAACGCAAACATGATCCGTTATCGGATCATCCATACCGGACTCCTTTAATTACGGATGAATACCGAAAAGCTTATCGTTATCGTTATTGTTAAACTGCGTGGTTGCCGGATTGAAGAAATTTTAATATCAATTATTTAAAAGGTTAAAATTTTAATGCCGTATTAATTAAAATTTCATTTATACATAGGCTCTAATTAGCGAAAAATCTATAGCAGTAATAAAAATTAAATAGTGTTAAGAAATTAAAACGGACTTGCACTTTTACGGATATTCTAAATCAGTAATTAATTTAGATGTTACAATCTGGCACACTTGCTTTTTATTCTACATCCAAACCTAACCTTACTTTTGTGTTTTGCTTATACTGTATTGTTTGCATCTACTTTAAAAAACGAAATCAACAGAAGTGTTTGCATATATTTAAATATCAATTTATATCTCATGACGAATAAAATTAAATACTGATTCTTCGTTAACTTTAAAATCGGTGAACCGGCCATTCTTCAAGCTTTCACCAAATAAATGCTGGAGTCCCTCAGGGCTCAGTTCTGGCACCAACATTGTTTCTTCTTCACATCAACGACCTTCTCTCGTCCACAACTAATTCCATTCATAGTTTCGCCGACGATAGTACCCTTCACTCCAGTTTTCAGGTTCCTAAACCCATCACTAAACCTGACTTGGAAAATAAACGCAGAGCGATGCAGATATCTCTTTCTCAGGATCTTAATTTAATATTGAATTGGGGCGCCAAAAATCTCGTCCAATTTAATGCATCCAAAACACAGTCATGTTCCTTGTCGCGAAAAGAGTCATCAAATACTCATCCTCTACTTATGAGCGGCCAAGTTCTACAGAGCAAAGACACCTTCAATCTCGTGGGCGTCACATTTGAAAGTAACCTTAACTGGCATAAACACATTGTATCTATAGCCACGGCAGCTTCAAAAAAGCTTGGATTTCTCTTTCGAGCTAAAAAGTATTTTTCCGCTTCTAATTTATACACTTTATATGTTTCCCAAATCCGACCTCCCTTGGAATATTGTTCTCATGTCTGGGGCATGGCGTCCCCAACAACCCTGAGCATTCTTGATTCTATTCAAAGAAGAGCTGTTCGTCTCATTAATGATCCTTCACTTACAGAAAGGCTTCCCTCTCTTGCCCATCGTCGGGCTGTGGGCGATTTATCGCTTTTTATAGGTACTTCCATGGCTTCTGCTCTGAGGAATTGACCAGTATAGTTCCTCCACTCGCGGTTCCCAACAGAGAAACTCGTGGTTCCGCGCGTATGCATCCTATACGGTACAACTGGACAGGCCCCGAACTTCTCACTTTGTTCGTTCTTTTATCCCTAGAGTTTCTAGATTGTGGAACCTGCTGCCCGCGGAGGTCTTTCCTTCCCCCAAATCTTCAAGTATTTAAGTCCCGTGTCAACAAACTCCCTCTTACCTCGCTTAAGACACCCACGGTACGTTAGTATTTAGGCTTTTAGCCTTCGTGGTTTGTCCAAAGATAAAAAAAAAAAAACCACAGGCAAAAATAAGGTTATGTGTCGAAAGCTCAGACGAAGATAAATTTCTTAAAAGAGGCTGCAAAATCTCTGTCTAAAACTGCTGCCGTAATCGTTATGTTTAATAACAATAACCATAAGGAGGTCAAAAAACGTCTGTTATTTTAAGAGGTGCAAAATGTCTCTATTATGTCATATAGAAAATTCGTTAAGGGCAAAGTTTGTAATCGATAAAAATAGCAATACAAAATTTAAATAAACAAAAACGCCTTGAACACGTTCGTTTATAGCTTGAAAGTTGTGTGTTGGGATAATTGCTAATTGTAGCTTTGCTAAACTTTGTTCTTTACTTTAACTTTATATTGACAAAAATTATTAACAAGAGTTTAAGACAAAACATTATAAATTTAAAATTGATTGGTAAAAAAGTAAACAGTATAAAAATATGTTCAATAATGACGCGAAGGAGCTTGAGCCAAGGGGTTATGGCTATTCTTGTTGTACGTGTTTATTACTTAACGCACGCACATATCTATAAATATGGGGACCTAGAGCTCCATATCTATAAATAAAAGGGCATAAAATTAATATTGTTTGGAAAAAACCTATAACGACGAATTATGTTTGAGTTTTTAAAGAAGTTCTAGACTTAATTGATATTCAACAAGAAGTAAGAAAAGCATAAGGAAAAAACATAACCATTTCTAAAAAACGTGATTTTTGATAATCTTTATTTTAAGTAGTAATTAGTAATTAATATGTGAAGCGGTTTGATTTTGGTTAACAAGCTTGAGTGGATACAACATACGTATGGGAGACTTATATTATGTATTATTAATTTTACGAGAAAAAGATATTCTTTATAAAGAGTGTCTTATGTTCCAAAATCCAAAACGCAACCATCGGATATCAAACTGTATCAGTCATCTACGAAATTGGTCAAGAGTATAGTAAGAACATTTTAAAAGCGCGAATTCGGTACCCTTTGAAAATAATATAAAAAAACATAAAAAGCCCTCCTGCGGACTATTTTATACAAAGGCGCCGCTATCCTTTACAGCGACGCGCCGATACACTATGGGATAGAAATCCATTATTTTGGCCAAAAAGCAACTTTAAAATTTTAATGGCTTATGCTGTGTATTTCAAAGTAGATACTCCAAACTACAAGTACGCAAAATTATAAAAGGATATGACGACTTCTATTGGGGTAATAAGAAACTTGAAAATGTATTTTAAGTAAACATAAATGTACAACATTTAATCTACGTAGTTTATTATTAAGCCTTGTTTACTAAAAAAGTAAAAGAGTTTAAATAATACGAGCTAATGTTGTGTTTCCGATGCAGTCTCGCGAAGTCTCGCTACTTTTGTCAAATATTTTTTTACCTTTTTCTTTATCAGTTTTTGTACTTACAATTGCCTTCCTACTTTTTGATACTTCTGAGTGTAAGGACAGATACAAGATTTTTTTATAATTTACAAGGTTTTCCATTTTAAAATTTAATATATGTTTTGTCCTACACTCTATATCCTAAAAGATAAAAGCATTCTGATGAAAGATATGGATTCTACAAAATCTACCCAACAAAACAGTGTTTTTTATTTATTTTATACGTTAAAAAATAAAAAAGTTGGGAAGATGTATCTCTATTACGCTTCTAAAAAATAATTTCAGATTTGGATGGTCATATTTTCAAAACTAAGGAGATAGACACATCAAAGTATTTTTAAAGCATTTTAAAAGATTTTTTGGTGGTGATATAATATTCAGGGTATTCCATTTAAAAAAATTATACCTATTGTCGTACCCTGTATATCATATGAGATAATAATCATCGGATTACTGATTAGAATACTACCGAATTAACCAAACAAGCTGACATTTTAGTTTATTTTGTACAATAAAAAATAATAATGTTAAGTGGGGTGTAAATTCATAATAACATATAATAAGTTTTAGGTTTCCAAAAAGCATTTGTAATAATTTATAATATTTTTCCAGTAAAAAGCACCTCATTTTAAGTTAGATTGGTAAGTTTCAGAATTTTGACCAAAAAATTAATTTCTATCCCATAGTGCGATGACCAGCTGCATCAACCGGCAAAAGGCGGCCGCGAAGACAAGCATGCCGATTTATTTGCTTTAAACTTTTTGTGATTTTTTTCTTATCAAAGAGCACCGAATTTACATTTTTAAATTGTTCCTTCTATACCTGTACTTTATTACTGTTGATACGAGCAGTCTTAAATACTCAGTGCCGCATGCGACATCGGTATAATAATTTGTGCATAAATTTATTAATTTTATATTAATTTAATTACCAAACAAACATACAAAGACCAGCAAAATGTTCGCAACATATGGATTTTTATTATTATATTTTTGCAGGAAATCTCTTTTGCATATCCTATAACCAAAAATCTAATTTTGACACATGTCATGTGAACAGTGATCTGGCGGATTTTTTTTATTTTCCTCGGGATGGAATCGCAAAAAGCACAGCTAGGTCACAAAATATCTAATAAAAGTCGAAGTATTAAAAGTGTCAAGAATTTAATTTTGCTGAGATTGAATAAGCATCCAATAAAAAAATAATTCGCTATCTTTTGAAATATTTTGTATACAAAAATAAAAATGTAGCATTTTATTTACTGTAAAACATTCCCGGACAAAAAAAATCGGGCTAACAAAATTTTGTGTTGTAAAATTTATTTACATCATAACTTTTATTTTTGACAGATATCGCAAAACTGAAGGCGCTATTTTATTGACAACCAAAAACTTAAAAGTAAGGTACTCTTTATTAAAGTCGATAAACCTCACCGTTTAGGCACCAATAGGCATCAAAGTTTTTATCAATTTCAATCAAATTACCTACATACATACAGGGTGTCCAGTAACTTAACCGACAAACTTAACCAAACGATTCTACAACAAAAAATAAGAAAAACTTCTTATAAACTTATGTCCTAAACGTCTTAGTTTTTGAACTACAGGGTGTTGAAAATTATTTTTTTTTTTTTATATTTAATACACCGTAGGCGTAGTTAAAAACAAAGACGTTTAGGACCCTGTAGGAAATTTGATTGAAATTGATGAAAACTTTGATGTCTATTGGTGGCTAAACGGTGAGGTTTATCGACTTTAATAAAAAGTACCTTATTGTTTAAGTTTTTGATTATTTATAAAATGGCCAGCTTTGCGATATCTGTCAAAATAAAAAGGTATGATGTAAATAAATTTTAAGTTTTAGGTAAAGTGCCCTCTGGCGGTATTTAAAAAAGTACTTTTGCCTTAAAATTTTAGAATCTGCAAAGCTCGATTTGTGTTCCAAATATTAACTGGATTGGTTAAAAAATAAATGCAATATGGCGAAAAAAACCAAAATAAAAATTAAACTTTGACGGCTTGTAACTTGAAAACGAATGACATTTTGAAAAAATCTACATGAAGCTCTACCCTTATTTTGTTAAGTAGAATTACCCCCTTAAGTTTCGTGATCAATTTTTAAATTACCATGTATTTATTTACTTTTTATCATTAAATATAAAAATTTTAAGGGAGATGTGAAATTATAACTTGATACCGGATACACAAATTTCATTGTCTTATTTAAAAATTTGTATTTCCTTTTAGAATAAAGGTACTGGATATAAATAAAAAGAAAATGTCAAGAAAAGATGAGGATTTCAAATCCAATAAACTGGGAAAAATT
Source organism: Listronotus bonariensis (assembly GCA_014170235.1). Taxonomy (NCBI): domain Eukaryota; kingdom Metazoa; phylum Arthropoda; class Insecta; order Coleoptera; family Curculionidae; genus Listronotus; species Listronotus bonariensis. The sequence goes on from JACEGR010003286.1 coordinate 98,503, forward strand.
GTGACGTTAGAATATTTCACAGGGTGTTCGAAAATTTGGGCAAAATACAACATTTGCCTCTCCCCTGTATAACGCATAATTCTTTATAATTTGTTGCAATCTCCATATTAAATAGGAATCCTCATGAAAGGATCTACACCTGGACCAAAAGATAATAACAATTTGTTAAAAAACCAAAAAGTTATTTAGGATTATTTGATCAAAAATTTGTTGTTTTTTTTTGTCCAGGAGTGTATAGAAGGAACAGTTTAAAAATGTAAATTCGGTGCTCTTTGATAAAAAAAAAATCACAAAAAGTTTAAAGCAAATAAATCGGCATGCTTGACTTCGCGGCCGCCTTTGCTATATTTCTTTTATGATATGCCGGTTGATGCAGCTAGTCATCGCACTATGGGATAGAAATTAATTTTTTGGTCAAAATTCTGAAACTTACCAATCTAACTTAAAATTGGGTGCTTTTTACTGGAAAAATATTATAAATTATTACAAATGCTTTTGGAAACCTAAAACTTATTATATGTTATTATAAATTTACACCCCCTTAACATTATTATTTTTTACTGAACAAAATAAACTAAAATGTCAGCTTGTTTGGTTAATTCGGTAGTATTCTAATCAGTAATCCGATGATTATTATCTCATATGATATACAGGGTACGACAATAGGTATGATTTTTTTAAATGGAATACCCTGAATATTATATCACCACCAAAAAAATCTTTTAAAATGCTTTAAAAAATACTACATTAGATGTGTCTATCTCAATTAGTTTCGGAAATAATACCATCCAAATCTGAAAAATAATTTTAAATTATTCTTAGATTCGTAATAGAGATACATCTTTCCAACTTTTTTATTTTTAACGTATAAAATAAATAAAAACACTGTTTTGTAGGGTAGATTCTGTAGAATCCATATTTTTCATCAGAATGCCTTTATCTTTTAGGATATACAGTGTAGCACAAAACATATTAAATTTTAAAATGGAAAACCTTGTAAATTATAAAAAATCTTGTATCATATCCTTACACTCAGAAGTAGCAAAAAGTAGAAAGGCAATTGTAAGTACAAAAACTGATAAGGAAAAAAGCTAAAAAATCTTTGACAAAAGTAGCGAGACTTCGCGAGGCTGCATCGGAAACACAAATAGCTCTTATTATTTAAACTTTTTGACTTTTTTAGTAAACAAGGCTAATAATAAACTAAGTAGATTAAATGCTGAATATTTATGTTTACTTAAAATACATTTTCAAGTTTCTTATTACCCCAATAGAAGTCGTCATATCCTTTTATAATTTTGCGTACATGTAGTTTGGAGTATCTACTTTGAAATACACAGCATGAGCCATTAAAAATTCAAAGTTGCTTTTTGGCCAAAATAATGGATTTCTATCCCATAGTGTATCGGCGCGTCGCTGTAAAGGATAGCAGCGCTTTGTATAAAATAGTCCGATTTCAGGCGGCCTTTTTTATGTTTTTTGTATTATTTTCAAAGGGTACCGAATTTGCGCTTTTAAAATGTTCTTACTATAGATTAACTGACCTAAATTACATTTGTTTTATTTTTATTATATTGTCATATTCTTTTGTTTTTTTTGACAACCAAAACAAATAATTTAAAAAATATTTTTGCTAGGACACCCGCTGTTGCAATAATTTATTTCTATAAACTATTTCACTGTTTTACCAAAACAATAACGTTAAAATATTTAAAAAAGGAAGCTGTTGTGGATTTAATCACGTTACTCGTAACTGATGACGTAATAGAATATTATACAGTGTGTTTACTTAAGTTCGCACCATACGGACACGGCCGCCGAGAGTCGTGTAGGGCCGCGGTACAAATAATAATTACGAGTATCCTAATAAAAAAATATACTTGGTGTTCCATTAAAAACCTAACATTGGTCAATTTTTCAAAAACAATATTATTTGGAAAAAATCTGACTACTCCACTGCATTCCACGATTTTTTTTTATAATAATCAGTTTTTACCTTTTTGATACGTTATTAGCCAACTGAGATACAGAGGGTACCTGAAAATGCAAATTTGTTAAAATCACCCTGCAGCTCAGAAACTTAGAGGGCTATGACGGCTTCGCTTATTTTGTTTCACAAAAAAGTAGCTCAGAGTGGCTTTTCAGTGACGCATATAGAGCGCTCCCGAGTAGCTCAGGAACATTTCGTTCTACTTTATGGCGTTCCAGTGACAGAGAGTGTTATGCACCTGAACTACTCCGTATTTCATTCCCCTTGCCCATCATGCACCAGCCCCTCTTTTGGTTTTTGTGCTTTAAACGTGTGGTTTATGGTTAAAGATGAATTATTTTTTAAATTATTTGTTTAAAATGGAATTAGATATTAAAAAGAGATTAAGGTTGCGTTCCAGTGACTAACTTTTTATAGCAGATCAAGAGTCAAGATCTTCAAGCCCTTGAGCGTGACGCATACAAATTTTCGTCACTGGAAAGCTATAGAAGAAACAGTTTAAAAATGTAAATTCGGTGCTCTTTGATAAGAAAAAAATCACCAAAAATTTTAAAGCAAATAAATCGGCATGCTTGTCTTCGCGGCCGCCTTTGCTATATTTCATTTATGATATGCCGGTTGATGCAGGTGGTCATCGCACTACGGGATACAAATTAATTTTTTGGTCAAAATTCTGAATCTAACCAATCTAACTCAAAATGAGGTGCTTTTTGCTGGAAAAATACTGAAAAAAATATTATGCATTATTACAAATGCTTTTGGGAACCTAAAACTTATTATATGTTATTATAAATTTACACCCCCTCACCATTGATTATTTTTATTGTACAAAATAAACTATAATATCAGCTTGTTTGGTTAATTCGGTAATATTCTAATTAGTAATCCGATGATTATTATCATCATCAGGGTACGACAATAGGTATGATTTTTTTAAATGGAATTAATTTCTGGCGAACATTCGCGAGCGGACATGTGTAGAAACAAGAGGTTATTTGTCATATGTCATATGTCATTTCAAAACCAATTTTGTTATTGTTATTTTTCTGTCATTCTATTAGCTGTTTGGAACGTTATTTTTGTGTTCATTTTTTTAAGTATATTGTGTTTTTTGATTTAAATTTATATTAACTTTTTTAGCCCTTTTCATTTATAACAAATTTGCAGCGTTTCTACGTCTTAGTTGCCAAATAAATGTGCTATATTCTTTATTCATTACATCAGATAAATGTTATATTATTAAAAAGAAAATCTCAAAAAAACTCAAGCGTAGCGTCACCACTGAAGTAAAACAATATAGAAATTTGTAGGTTATGTTGTTGCCTAGAATTTCGGCAAATTTCGCAGCTGTATGAACATAACAAAAAAAAAAGCGAATTTTTTGGCCAAATATTCGCTATCGCAATTCGCTTTTCGCGTCTGTATGATCTAGCTTTAACAAACAGGAAAATGAGGTTATTTTAGGTCAAAACAAGTAATAATATTATAATAGAAAAATAAATTTTAAAAATAAAATATGTTAAAAAATGTGCTTTTGAGAAAAATTGCAGCAAGAAAATGTCATGAAAAAAACTTTTAAACTGTGAAAGAACAGTACGAATTTAAAAGTCTAGGTATATTCCCGCGGTGGTACTCATACGCATAAAACGAAGTGCAATGCACTATGCGATACTCTGAAACTTGTAAAGGCAGTTATGCAAGGTTATGTTCACATTATTATAACGGAGTCGAACAAAGGGCAGAGCAAAGTGGATTCAAGAACGCAGTAATGGTACCCTTGATGAACCGAGAACCAAGGTCGGGATCCGTCCGGAAAGTCGAATAGAGTTTTATAAAACGAAGTTATCGCGGTCGTCTCACGGGTGACTAAAAGAACGAATAGGGAGCTGTCTCACTCAATCTCAGTAGTCCGAGAAAAATATTACAGAAGGTTAGTACCGTCGTTGTTTGAGAAAGACAACGGTACCGCGCGACCCGGGAAAAGTTGATCGATATTAATTATGTGAAGTGAGTTTTGTGTTGTTGCAAAAAAAATGAGCGTGGATTGCTAAAACAAGTTTTAAGTGAAACGCTTTTTCCGATTTATGACATTAGATGAGTTTGCCTTTAAAAATAATTATGCAAGGTGAGTAGAGTCAGAAGTATTTGAGGCTTTTTTTTGTTAAATATATGTTTTTATTATGCATAGTGTTTTTTATTTTTATAAGTATTTGTTAATATCCAAACAAGCCACTTTCAAAATCCATATAACATTTTTTGCCGGCAAGGCATTGGCAAAAAAGACATCAAAATGGGCAATTGGCCGTTATTAGGCCACGTGTTGCAGAAAATGTGATGGCATTTATCATAAATAAGTTATGATGAAAAAGTGCGTTTAGGATGATGGCATCCATCATTAATAAGTTATGCTGAAAAAATGCATTTAGAATGATGGCATTACATTTTTTTCCCTAATGACAATAAAATGCATTTTTACCGTCCAGGGAACTAAAATGTGCATAAATAATGCACATGCATAATGTGTGTTTATGTACAGGGTGTCCCATATAAAATTAATTTTGGAAAAACCATAAGAGATACAAGAAAAAGTTAAATGCAGAATTTGTTCAGTGAAATGTATTTTTTTAGTATTTTTATTGTATCTCTTATGGTTTTTCCAAAATTATAATATTTAATTTTATATGGGATACCCTGTACATAAACACACATTATGCATGTGCATTATTTATGCACATTTTAGTTCCCTGGACGGTAAAAATGCCTTTATTGTCATTAGGAAAAAATTATGTAATGTCATCATCTAAAAGGCATATTTTTTCCAAAACCTTTTAATGATGGATGCCATCATCTTAAATGCTTTTTTCAGAATAAATTATTAATGATAAATGCCATCACATTTTCCGCAACACGTGGCCTAATAACGGCCAATTGCCCATTTTGATACCTTTTTGCCAATGCCAAGCCGGCAAAAAATGTTATATGGGAACTTTAAATTAATAATTCATAAAAATATACATGGTTGGAGATAATACTTGCAGCATCTAAAAAATAAAAGCCTGAATCCTACCAATTTTTTTTAAATCTGTTTGTTGTTTGTACACTAAGAGTGTGAGATTTTTTTGGTAATTAGTTAGTATACGGTTTTCTACTATTTTAACGATTTTTTAAATATTTGGACGTACGTTGTTATCTATTAGTTCTGGTTAGTTCTGGTTAGTCCTTAATAATAAAATGAAGGCGCAGTTATGAATTATTTTTAATTTTTTTTTATAATAAAAAATGTTTTTTTTGGCATTTGTCCACTTTTAATGTGGACAATTGACAACGTTGTATAAATGTTTATTAATAAAAGATGGATTATAAAGGGTGGTCAGGTTAGTTCTGGTTAGTCAAAGCTTTTTTTAATCCTTTAATTACACCAGAGACTTTATGAAACCAGTTTGTTGAAATTCTTTCCTTTTATTCACTTATACAGACTCTTCCGATGTTGCCAAATGCTTTCCATATTTTGCATGGTATAACCAGTATAACTGATGTTTTTAGTCGTTACTTTTAGGTTACGAATTAACTATTTTCATGTTTATTATATTTTTTATCTTTATTCTCAAAAATATGTGGAAAAAATGTAATTTTTATATAATTTTACATGTGATGTTCAGTTTCATTAACTCGTTTTACCAATTTTACCCCGCCCAGCATCCCTTTTCACTCATGGTCCCGTAAGTTTGTTTACTGATATTTTTTTAAAACAAAATTTTTTGGGTGTGCTCCACTTACGTTTTATTTAGAAGAGTGTCTAAAATATGTAAGTATCAATAATTTAAAAAAAACCCTTAAAATAGCCGAAAACCGTATATTAAACTGTTACCTTTTTTTTTTAAATTACCTTTTTGCTGCAATTTTTCTTGAATGCAATCTAAAAAAAGAAACTAGAAAATTTTAATATTCATAAAGTTGCTTGAAAAATAAATATAAGTTTCATTTTTAACATCTTTGTTTGAAAATATTAAAAACAGAATTAAAAAATGACAAAATATATGTTAAGTATTATCTTCATTAATAATTATAATACAGGGTGACCAATCTAAGTCAGCAATATTGCTAACTTCTTTATATTGGAGATACATAAGTCGGTTATATTCGAGAAAGGTAGTGGTATTTTTTCCGCTTATTAATGTGCTGCCAACAGAAAAAAAATTAAACATAAGATTATTGATTTATTGCAAAAATGAACTTTTTTAATGGAATAATTTTCTATATTAGATTACTTTTTAAAAGATGTATCAAAGAGGTTTAAAAAGGCCCACTGTTGTAAACGCGCTAGGTATGTATGTCTAGACTTAATATTGTGTAAAAATAAATAGTTCTTAAGCCTTGTTATAAATACCTTAATAAAGGGTAAAGTTCTTTCGGCATATGCCTCTTTAATGACAGAAAAAATATAAATAATATGTTAGATTACGGCTGCTATGATTGGTTGCTAAAAAATCATTATGGCTGCTATGATTGGTTGCTAAAAAATTACTTTGTAATTACTCCGTAAGTTTTAAGCAACCAACCATAGCAGCCGTAATCTAACAGGTTATTTATTTAATATCCAAGGGGATGAAACCTAAGTCGGAACTCGAGGGGTGTCACTACGGAAATTGGTTTACAAATCGTCGAGAATTTTCAGAAATTTACGGGAATTTTCAGGAATTTACGGAAATTTATAGAAATAGTATTTTCAGAATTTTCTAAAAAATTTTTTAGAGAAATTTTACAAGAATTTGAGAATTTTTGGGGATAGGTGTACAAAATTTTAACTAGTGAGTCACCCCAGGGGTGTCCCATTACGGGAATAGGTGTACAAATCGTTGGGAATTTTCAGGAATGTACGGGAATTTACAGAAATAGGATTTTCGGGAAAAACATTTTTTTAGAGAAATTTTTCAAGACTTCGAGAATTTTCGGGAATAGGTGTACAAAATTTTAGCCAGTGAGACATCCCTCGTGGGAACTATTGCTAACTTTTTTATTATTGGAGATACGAAATCGGTTAAATTACTGAAGTTGTATTAATTTCGGGTTTTCAATTAATTGCAAAAAAATACTTTTTTTTAATGGAACATCCTGTATATTATATTATTTGAAAGATCTATCAAAGAGCTTTAAAAAAGTCTACATGTGATATATCCAATTTTTAATTGTTTCGGTAATATGGCCATCCTTGTCCTAAACTTTTACTACATAAACAAGAAACCGCTTAGAATATTATAAACCAAAAGAGGACGAGATATTTTTAACTTGTAAATATAAACACAAACCCACCCTTATTTTTAAGAGCTCGTTGCACTGAAGTTATATTATAAATGTATATACAAAAAAACTTTTAGAACCCTATAAACCAAAAGGGTATTTCCGAGAAGAAACTACTGACGAACATGTGTACACCACAATTTTTCATTGCTCCAAAATTCAACAAACTTCAATTGCAATTCCGTGACATGACTTTAATTTTAAAAATGATGGTATGAAGTGGCTCTTTTTGCCTTTTTTATAACTTTGTTTGTCATTTAAAAGTTTAAAGGGCAAAAAAAGGTTTCAATTTTAAATTCCATTCAATTCCATTTGCTTGTACACTACAATTCCTCAGTGGTTTACCCCTCGGACATTTGGTTTCAGAAACACGGAAAGCTTTCGCCATTTTAATCTTAATTGGAAATGGATATTATGCCTACTACATACAAAAAAGTGATTTCAGTTTCAGACTACCAATATGCGTATAGTAAGAACATTTTAAAAGCGCAAATTCGGTACCCTTTGAAAATAATACAAAAAACATAAAAAGGCCGCCTGCAATCGGACTATTTTATACAAAGGCGCCGCTACCCTTTACAGCGTCGCGCCGATACACTATAGGATAGAAATTCATTATTTTGGCCAAAAAGCAATTTTGAAATTTTAATGGCTCATGCTGCGTATTTCAAAGTAGATACTCCAAACTACATGTACGCAAAATTATAAAAGGATATGACGACTTCTATTGGGGTAATAGGAAACTTGAAAATGTATTTTAAGTAAACATAACTATACAAAAATTAAGTCTCGCTACTTTTGTCAAACATTTTTTTACCTTTTTCTTTATCAGTTTTTGTACTTACAATTGCCTTCCTACTTTTTGCTACTTCTGAGTGTAAGGACAGATACAAGATTTTTTTATAATTTACAAGGTTTTCCATATTAAATTTGATTATGTTTTGTCCTACACTGTATATCCTAAAAGATAAAAGCATTCTGATGAAAGATATGTATTCTACAGAATCTACCCAACAAAACAGTGTTTTTTATTTATTTTATACGTTAAAAAGTTGGGAAGATGTATCTCTATTACGCTTCTAAGAATAATTTAAAATTATTTTTCAGATTTGGATGGTCATATTTCCTAAACTAATTGAGATAGACACATCAAATGTAGTATTTTTTTAAGCATTTTAATAGATTTTTTTGGTGGTAATATAATATTCAGGGTATTCCATTTAAAAAACCATACCTATTGCCGTACCCTGTAGATCGTATGAGATAATAATCATCGAATTACTAATTAGAATACTACCGAATTAACCAAACAAGCTGACATTTTAGTTTATTTTGTACAATAAAAAAATAATAATGTTAAGGGGGTGTAAATTTATAATAACATATAATAAGTTTTAGGTTTCCAAAAAGCATTTGTAATAATTTATAATATTTTTCCAGTAAAAAGCACCTTATTTTAAGTTAGATTGGTAAGTTTCAGAATTTTGACCAAAGAAACTAACTTCTGTCCCATAGTGCGATGACTAGCTGCATTAACCGGCATATCATAAAAGAAATATAGCAAAGGCGGCCGTGAAGACAAGCATGCCGATTTATTTGCTTTAAACTTTTTGTGATTTTTTTCTTATCACAGAGCACCGAATTTACATTTTTAAACTGTTCCTTCTATACTTTGAGTCATAAAGTAGAATTGCTCTCATTTATGCAAATGTATTTTGCCCAAACCACATTTTTTGTTTGCGCAAACTTCATGATTCCGTTTACATACAATGATTTGTTTGTGCAAAGCAAATGGAATAAGTTAATTTGCGTAAATTCTATAAGCTTCTAATAGCAAACAAAGATTATTTTATATCTTATTGGTAATGATCGACTTACTTTAATTGCCATTATTTTTTACAAGTTATTTGTAGCTTTAAAACATTTAACATAAAAGATGAATTCTACAAAACGCTCATTTTAGATTTAAATCTAAATGGTTTTGTGAAGGAAAATGTGTATCCAATATTAAAATAACAATAAAAATATTTTGCTTAAGAAATAAGTTCTCTAATGATATTTAAGAAGGCTATTTCACGAGAAAAATAAGATCCATTTTTTAGAAGGCACTTGTCAAAGTAACAATAGTTTTTCAGCCTATTTACTTCAGCATAATAATGTTTTTCCGCTAAAAACATTATGTTAATTTTGTCCAATTAGGAGCACGTAGGAGTTTTGTCACTAGAAAAAAAAAAGGTTGCTATGACATTTTGCCAGTGTAAAACTCTCTGACATTCATTTTTTTCCCTGACACTTCATATGTAAGCATTAAAAAAAACTTAAAATAGTTTTAAAAACGTTTTAATGGCAAAGCATATTTTATATTTACTATCGTTATCAAAAATGAATTCAACCCATTTTAACTATCAATGCATAACCCATTTTTGTAGCGTATAAAGAATAAACACACTGCGTTGAATCGCTTGTTATCATAAC